>PVKB01002775.1:0-251718 GCA_004027205.1 Ctenodactylus gundi | reverse complement strand
TGTGTGTGTGTGTGTGTGTGTGTGTGTGTGTGTGTGTGTGTGCAATGTGCATGCACAAAAGAGAGGGCTGCTTACACATTCACTTTGTTCACAAGATGTCAGATCACAGGTGAAATGAAACGCCTGTGACACATGGGTATAAAATAAGAGCACAGCATTTAGAGGTCACTATTACTACTCAGTCTTAAGTAAAGGATAAGTAAGTAGAATATAATTATATTTTCTAGAAAGACTATGGGTCTGTACATGAAGAAAATAAATCTAAAATCTGATCTATAATTTTCAAAGAGTTTTGATAAATGAGAAAGAATAAGCTGTTTTACAAAACAATCTATCTGTATTTAAATAAGTTGATAAATTACCCTAATTTTTCTCATATGTTCTATTTGCCACAAAAATTAAAAAGAAAGATGTGATCTGAACAACAAAAGAGAGAAAAAAACATAAAATATTTATGCTTTTATTAAAACAATACTTCTTCCAAAAAGACATTGTAACAAACTTAAATAATCTTAAATTGGGTACTAAAACCTAGAAACAGTCCTAAAGAGATTTTAAACCATGAGGCATAAACCTATCCAGGCATTTTTCTTTTTGCTTGTTATAAGAATTAAAAGCTGAATTTTGCTTTGAGTGCCCTGAGAGTTAGGGTAAAATAAAAGTGCTCTAAAATTTTCATTACATGATAAAAGCAAGCAGAAAAGAAATTCATTTGGAAACACATTCTCTCTTATTAGCTTTTGATGTTCATCTGGTAGTACGGGGGTCTTGGCATTGTGTACTAAGGCTGAGTTTGCTGTTAAGGAATTGAAGCAGTAATGAAAGAGTGTGTGAATGAGAGAATTGACATAATCAAAAAATAAATGTTTATAATTGAAGAGACTCGTTACTTTCATGTTCCTCTAAATTTCATTTCCCATCTCATCATTTGAATGTACACACAAGTTATGAATTTGGTGCCCATGAATGATTTGTGCTGCTATGTCTTTAAAAATTTCAGCCCTTCTGCTCAACATATGTAAGTGAAATGAATGTGAACACTTATCATTGTATAAAGTGAAGGACATAATTTTATCTTTTTGTATATGGGAAGACTTTATAATGCCTGGAATTCATCTTTCTACACATGAGTGATCAAATTAACAAGGACATAAAAATGTATTGAAATAGTCTGTATCCACACAAACCGCACTGCAAAATTCTTCACGATGAAGTAACTATGGATTTGCAGGAAGTTCAAATAATGTCCTTAACTATGTTGAGTTTTTATTATTTCTCTACATGTGACTGGTTTCTCTCTGTCTTCCGGTGGGCACAGAGTTGAGGGAGACCCTCCCCGTGCACCTCAGCTTTTCCCACGTAACTCACCTGACTTTGCCTCCTACCTGTATCTCTAATCTCATATCACTATGTGATACCATCCACCGGTTAATTGCTTTGTCCATGGGGAGTTTCACCTCTTGACTCATGTATGGTCATGCTCTTAGGAGTCGCCTCATTCATAATTCTTAGCCAGTTCAGTTATTGCCCAGGTTGTCTTCTGATATCCTGAACTTTTGAATGGTGGGTCCATAGTCCCACGACCTTGTCACACTCCCTCGGATCTAGTCATGCACCTCTGTTAGCTTATCTCCTGGTCATTGTAAGATAGGTCTGTACAAGTAAGTATAACTCTTGTATATATCAACTGCAACAAGACTACACTTGTATTCTTAGCTGATATTTTATATATCTGAAAAGCTATTTATTTTTTATTTATTTACTTATAGACAGGCTTTCACTGTGCAGTTTAGGCCGACCTAGAACTTCCAGCAATCACCCTGCCTCATCCTCTTGAGTGCTGGGATTGTAGGCATGTGTCATCATGCCCAATTTATGTCATCTTGGGGGATCAAACTGAGGGCCTTTATTTTACTAGACAAGTGCTTTAATGGCTGAGTATATTCCTCCAGCCTTATCAAAATATTTAAAGAAATATCTTATGAATAAAGAGTAAAATTAAATTTAGAATCAATTTATAAACATATAATTATGTATTTTATAACCGTTAAAAAGAAAAATGCTAGTTAACCACAATAATTTATGTTATTTGATTTTTTAAATACTAGAAAATTTTCTAAAATTGTTTTGACAAATTAGGTAAATTCTCTGCTAATTAGCTCTCATATCTGTAAATTTATGTCAATTATTAGAATGACAAATGGTTCAATATTAGATATATGGTATTTCTCATTCAGAATATCTGGAAATCAGAAGTGTTTTCTAATAAATAAATAGACATAGTATATGATTTGCTTCATTTTTTAACTTTTTTGAAGTATATCTGAAAAATATACACATCACTGATCTAAATTTGACATCATGTTTATTTGGGATACCCTTCAGTTTGTAGCATAGAATTCATCAAAAGTTAGCTAATTTGCACAATGTGTGGTCATCCTTTCATTAAAATTATTAAATTTCTCTTTTTAGGGGTATATATCTAAAATTGACTAAGTGATTACTTATAGAACATTTTAATTCTCTTTGAGGAGACAGTTTGAGCTGATGCTCTTTGGAAAAGATTAGGCAGAGGTTCAAGCTTGTGATAGATCAATCTTTTTTCAGATGATTCCTCAATATTTTACCATAATCCTAGAGGCAAAGATACAAAATTTATTCTATTTTTGAAACGTATCTGCTGTATAACAAAATTCTGAAAACAATGGCATATAACGGCCCCCAAAAGGAAGGCAGGATAGAAAGAGAGGCAGCAGACTGCTTGGAAAGGGATTGCTCCGAAAATAAAGACTGGGCTAGGCATAGGGCAAGGGTAAGAAGGAACAAAAATGGGACCGACATCGGTGTAGATGGTCACTGACTCTCCAAACCATGTGTTTCTAACGTGTTATAGAATTTGGACTTCATGTATACATAAAAAATCATAGAAGACATATACAAATAAGATAGATTTTTTCCATGAAATCTTCAAGTATATTTGCTTTCTTTTCTTGTCTTGTTCTCGGGGTGGAGGCGAGGGAGTACTCTGTCCAGGCTGGTAAATGGGAGATTCCCTAAGGAAAAGTTGGAGCACTTCTACTGCATTGTTTTACAAGGTAGTTTATTTGTAAAGATGAGGAGAGAGTGGGGTAAAAACACAGGGGTAAATGCCAGAAGCAGTCCTAAAAACTCGCCAGTGTGAAAGCTGATATTACTGCTATTACCATGTGGCCTTAGGTAAATATTAACGGATTGTTTGAATATATGCTGTGGCTGTTCTATTGTCTTAGTTACTTTTTCTGCACTTTGTTTTTGGGACATACCATCCAACACATAATACTTAAGGAGTGAAAGGTTTACTTGAACTCACCATTTCGGGAGGTTTCAGCCCATTCATTGGTGACTGGAGGTGTTTACAGCCAAACCCTAATACCTTCATGTAATTATGTCTGTGATAATCTCTTTTAAAGATTATCATCTAATCTTATCTATGAAATGCTCTTATAATTTTATGGATGGTACTATAAAAGGTCATATTTGGTATCCAATGAGTTTCTGTCTTTATTCAAATACTCTTTTCATATTATTTAATATTCTCTTCTGTGATTTTTAAAAATTGTAAGTCACATATTTCTTTACCAGTTTCTATTAAGGATAAGATTGTTTACTTTAAAAAATGTTCCTTTATTTTGAAACTACAATTATGTAAGCTACTACTTTCCTTATATCTTTCACTGCTGAAGTTGATATTGAAGTTGAAAGCTAAATACTCCATAAAGATGGTTCTATAGTTCCACATTGTTCACAGCTTGCCCTATTGTTATTCTTAAGTTTTTCTTTGCTCTATTTCCATGTATTTTATTGTATTTTGTGTATTTAGTAATTCTCATAATATATATTATGTCATATAACTACATATATTATATGTAACAACTATAAAATTATATGTAAAATATATATGTACATGCAATATATAAAATGTATAATATATATATAATATGTACATATATTTATTATATAGAATATATTATATATAATAATGTATATATTATACATAACATGTAAGAGTATATACATTTTCTTACTATACATACTAATTTAGCATAAAATAACAAAATCTGGGGCAATGAAAATTCAACCAGCAAAGTTTAAAGTTTAGATTATTAAATAGATAGGCATCTGAATAGACAGGCACTCCTAACAATTCCAAGACCAACGGAGGGACAACTAATTGTAATACTTTTTAAACAGAAAAAAAAGCAATGGAAATCGGTAGTTTAGTAAGAACCTTGCCTGACATTTTGGTCAGAGCACCGCATTAAAAAACAATCTTATAAATGAGGTTGTGCCACCAAAGAGATTATAGTTATTACCAGTCTGTATATCTATCTCTCTCTATATATATTTTTGGAGATTATATTTATGTCTATATCTATCTATACATAGATAGATAGATAGATAGATAGATAGATAGATAGATAGATAGATATTTTGGACTCCATATACATTTTGGAGAGTGATACCCTATTCTAGAAGAGAATATTGCCATTGATAATCATTTGCATATCTAACATTAATTTAACTGAAGTTTTGATTTTCTCTTTTTGCGATCATGGTAACAGAAACTAAGGAAAAGTAGGTCAGTCCTTGTAAGCAAGAGAAAGACATTTTTTCTTCACTGGAGTTTCTCGAGACACTAAATTAAACCATTTATCATCCGGTTGGCAGATTTCATTAACAATGAGGACTCTATTAATCCTCTGTACCTTGTAAACATCTACCTCATACTTTCCTGATCTTCAGGGGATTGTCTGACCTGTTGGACTATTCATGGAACAGAGAAAAATCATATTGCAAAAAATTGCTCAAAACTAGAGACTACATCTAAAAATCCATGTGACATTGTGAAAGAGTCACAGCTCCTTACTACAGAAGTAGATACAACAGGAAAAGATCACACAAAATCGCTATTTAAATTACTATTATTTATCCAAAATTATATTAGTTGATTAAAACACTTAAAATTTACTACATACTGTGATACTAAGCATTCAGTATAACAAAAAATCAAAAATGTAAATATTTTACTGGATCTATGTGATATTCTTCTAGTAAACTCACCTGCAGTTTGGGAAAATGAGCATTAACTACAGATTACACACCTTGAGGTATCTCAGATGGAGTTTGATCATATTCCAGGGTGTACATTCTAGGGGGAATGGTGGTAACCATTGAGAAACAACAGGTCAATGAAAAGTAACTGCACAGAACAACATGCCTCTGACTTCTTCTTGCTGGCAACCTTGCGGCCAGAAATCATTAAACAATATATTGTGTGCAATAAATGTAGACCCAGGTAGAATGCTTTTAATCTTGCAAAACTTTTAGTAGTGACCTTAGCTATCATTATATCACATACTTAGATGTTTCTTTCGGTTCATTTTTAAAGTATGCTAAAATCCTTTCTTGTGCACTATAGTCATTGATGTTAGAAATTAATATTATTTAATCCATACAGTATAGTTTTGAAATACTGCAGTTTACAATATGTCTGCAACTTTCAATGTATCCTGGAGTTTTCAGATTACAGCACAGATATAATCTATACTTAGTTTCTTATAGGAGATAGATGAACAGGTGTTCACCAACAGAAAATTTTAAGAAGTTGTGAAAAAAGAAAAACAGATGGGGCATACTTGGGTTCACCTGCAATCCTGGCCCTCTGAGAAACTCACCAGTAGTTTCAAATTTGAGCCCAGTCTGGTCAATTTAGCCATTTAGCAAAATATTCTCTTAATCTCTCTCTCTCTCTCTCTCTCTCTCTCTCTCTCTCTCTCTCTCTCTCTCACCTAGTCTCTAAGACAAAATCTTGCTAAGTGGCTAAGTTTACCCAGCCTAGTCTTAAATTTTAAAATTCTTCTATCTCAGATTCCCAGAGGGCTAGGATGAAAAAGGCCTGCAACGCCAGATTTAGCTTGTCCCAAGATATTAAATTAAAAATTAAATTAAATTAAATTAAAATTCTAAATGGGCCAAGGGCATACAGCACAGCTCAAAAGCCCTGGATTTAATATCTGAAACAACTAAAAATTAAAAACACTATTTTACAATATCTAATATCATTAAATTCTTCACCAGATATTTTATCTAAAAAGAATTATATTACTTCTCTTGCTAATCTTAATTTATTTGTTATTAGTTTCTTTTTTCCATATATATATATATATATATATATGTGTGTGTGTGTGTGTGTGTGTGTGTGTGTAAAATTTAAGTTTTACAATGAAGTTGAGCATTTTGTGCACATACATATCTTGTCATATCTTGTCAAGGTGACAAGGACTTTCCCGCTCTCCTTTTGTCCCTCCCCATATCACCCCTCTCTCTGTCCCCACCCTACCCTCCGGGTTCACTTTGTTTTCCACTTTAAGTTCCATGAGATAGTTGTGACATGCGTCTCTCACATCAGAGAGACCACTCGATGTTTCACCTTCTGCTTCTGATTCACTTCACTAAGCATGATGTTCTCAAGTTTCTTCCATTTGCCTATAAAAGCCTCTATGCTGTTGGACTTTATAGATGCATAGTATTCCATTGTATATAAATACCACAGTTTGTGTATCCATTGGTCTGTTGATGGGTATTTTGCTGACTTCCATATTTTAGCTATTATTAGTTGTGCTGCTATGAACATGGGTATACATGTATCTTTGTTATGTGTTGTTTTGGCCTCTTTTGGATATATTCCCAGGAGGGGTGTCGCTGGATTGAAGGGGATATTTATTTCCAGTCTTTTGAGAGATCTCCATACTGCTTTCCAGAGTGGTTGTACGAATTTATATTCCCACCAGCAGTGCAGGAGAGTTCCTTTCTCCCCACAGCCTCTCCAGCACTGATTACTATTTGACTTGTTGATATAGGCCATTCTCTCTGGAGTGAGATGATATCTTAGCATTGCTTTTATTTGCATTTCTTTTATGGGTAGGGATGGTGAATACCTTTTCATGTGTCATTGGTCATTTGAACTTCTTCATGAGCGAACTGTCTCTTTATTTCATTTGCCCAATGATGCTTTTTTTTTTTTTTTGAGGTGGAGTCTCACTTTGTAGCTAAGCTGGTCCTGAACTCACCATGAAACCTAAGCTAGCCCTGGTCTCAAGGCAATCTTCCTGCCTCGGCCTCCCAACTGCTGGAATTTAGGAGGCTGCCACCATGCTCACCTTTATGTAGTGCTTGGGAATTGACCTTGTGCTTTCTAGGCAAGTGCTTTAAACACTTTGCCCTTCCTACATCCCTTCCTTTTGCTGTTCTCTATAATTTAGAAGATAAAGGTGATATCCAAAAATAGTGTATAGATGTATAAGAGAATGACAAATGGTCCACGTTCTTACTTACACATCGCAACAAAAAAACCTAGAGTTCATAGAAGTAGACAAGTAAAAAGTGGCCCAAAGGGCCTAGGAGGAGGTGAGGGAAAGATGGCAGGTAAAGGGGGGTAGCGGGCACGAGACACAGATCAGAGAAGACGTTTCACCATTTCGTAACTAATGAGTGGGAAATATTATACATTTTACTTACATATATATTTTATACGGACTTGGAAGAGAAAGTTCAAGCATCAGTGCTATAGATTTAAGGAAACTAAAATGCTCTTTTCCCTGATCTGGTCATTACACATTGAACATATGTGTTGAATTATCACTCTGTATCCCTTTCACGTGTTCAGTTACTATGTGTCAGATTTAAAGTTTAAAAAAATACCTTATGGGAAAGAAAGAAGAAAAAAAGGCCTCTATCTAAAACAAGTCATTTAATTGCATTTCTAAAGGCAATTCAATATTTTTATAGTATGTAATATTTGCTATCAGAAAGTACTTTCACTGTAAATATCATTGTGAAAGTTGAGGTCCTGCACATTGTGCTTGTGTGCTGAAAGTCTGCAGTGAGCTTATGTCGCTCTGATGTCTTTCTAAGTCCAAGATTTTGATGACCAGTGCAATGCAATGCAAAGCCGGTCTGTTCATTTGGATCAGGGCCCAGAAAAAGCTCTTTGAGCTAACTGTTTATAGTTATTGTTAAATTTACCTGTCAATAAACTGACAGTAGCATCAGTTTGAGAATACTGATCAAGCAAGTTAATGCTGAAAAATGATCAAACTTCTTGTGTCGAGTGCTCATATTAGGGTGAAAGACAGTTTATAGTGAATGTTCTCTGAATCAAGTGCAGATTCTTCCATTAGGGTATATAGAAAATCTATTAGAAGCTAACCAGTTTAGGATTATTAGCGAACCTAAATCCTAGTAGAAAAACAAACATACTTCAAATATAACTGAACTTACAATATAAAAATATTCCTAAAGTTTTTGAGTATTGGCGTAACTTAAAAAGAAAGATTAAATTAATTGTGATCTATCAACTTCTGTCCTAAGCAATTTAAGCATGACATAAGATGATCTCATAAGCAGGGTAGGATATAATTTTTTGAAAGAAGTTAAGTTTTGTCATGTTACTCTTTAAATAGTTGATAAGATAGTCACACTAAATGCCATTAAGTCACATTTGTTTTGAGTGAATTTCAATTCTCTGGAAAACTTCATTAACATGTTTAGAAAGTATGCTGACAGAATGAAAAAGAGAACATATTGGTAAGATGAAATGTTTAAAAGGTGGTTAATAAGTAAACTTTTCTTTATTTAATAATTATTTCAATTGCCTTACATTTTCTGATCAGCTCTCTATATAAGAATTTTTGAGCATATCAAATAAAATTAATATTTAAATTTATTTTAAATTGCATTAATTTAAAACCCAATATTTGTGCAGATACGGTGTATCTCAGTGATTAATGTGCTTGCCTTCTAAACACAAGACACTAGACGGAATTCCCAATCACCACATAAGCCAGGTTTTGTGGCACATGCCCGGAATCCCAGCACTCAGGAAGCTGAGGCAGGATGGTTACATTGAGTTTAAGGACAAGCTGGACTACATAATGAGTTCAAAACTTTCATAATCCTGGCCTACAAAGAGAGATCTTGACTCAAAATAAATAAATAAGATCTAATATTAATACTAGATATAGTGCTAGAAAATATGGCAATAATTAAAATTCTCCAGTGCCAACATACAAAGAAAAAGTAAAATATTTACCCTATTTCTCTTTTTCATTTCTCTATTTAATTTTAAGAGCATATGTTATCTTTTACTGCACTTTTCTTATATTTAGATCTTACCACGTTATTTCAGCTCAAATTTAAAGTTTTGAGAACTGTAAGTAAATATCAGAACTACTGCATTATCAAGAAAGATATGTCACGATATTACAGGGTAAAGGTGAGAATTAAAACAACTAAAACTTAGTCAAAAGAAGTTACAAGTATTTCTTCACAGAAGAAAAAAATAGGACCTTCCAAAAGAGGAAAAATAATATATAAATATTATAATGCACATATTTATTATTTATTGAATCAAAAGCTAAGTAAATAGAAACCAACAGTTTATATGCAAATAATTAGCTACATTTTAAATATAGAATTTTCTTCATTTTTTGTTACATCTGTCACTAAAAAATAAATTTGGACTGGCAAATGTTGGACAACTAGAACATTTTAAAAACTTGTGTACATTCACTCATATTTATATAAAATAAAGTAACAATCAAATTTATTTTACTTGAAATTACTAGAAGTTCTATTTAATTTTCACATTTCTGTCAGCTAGCTAAACTTCTAGTGCTAATACCTTTGATTATCTTTGACATTTTGACATGAGGGTGGCTGAGGCAGGAAGATTCAGAATTTGAAACTAGCTTGAGCAACTTAATGAAACCCTGCCTCAAAAAAAAAAAAAAAGGGGGAGGGGATGTAGCTCATTGTGAAGACCCTAGTTTCAATATCCAGGACCACAAAAACAAAGAATTGTACTGGTAAAAATGTAAATACAAGTATAATATTGAAATGGTATAGACCTTGTTACAACATCTTTGGATCACTGATCATCTGTAGCAAAAACGTTTGACTTCCATAACAAAAATGTTTGACTAAGATGATACTGGCAAATTTTCTATCTGCAATGAGTGTACAAATGACACAGGAAGAATAGAAAATCATCTGACCAAGGACACTTTCAGGAGTCTGCCACGTTTTAGCTAGATTGCTGGTCTTAAAGTGGTATTGCTTAACTATAATATAACTTTAAAAGAGACTGTGTGGTCTCATATACAGTTGTTATTATTAATAATAGTTAACCTTGATTGTAGCACAGTAATTGGTTTAGGATTCATCTAAGGTGTTTATTAAACTCATTTGTGGGTATTTGGGTTGGTCACAGAGACTTCATCATGGGTACTACACAGATCCCCCAGTCTGTTTTTTTATGACATAACTTTTCTGTTGTGTTTCTCAGCCACCATGTATTAATTATCTTTGGTTTATAATGGTCTTATGCCATAAGATTTGTGCCTTGAAGTTAGCCAACCAAGGACTGTATCCCCTGAAACAGTGAGTCAAATTAAACATTTGCTTCTTTAAATTGAGCCAGGTTTGTGACCCAGAGACAGAAAAGCTGACTAATATAGAAAATTGGTACTAGGGGTGTGTCTTTCTCTGTAGCCATGCGTGATTATGTGACTTAGGAACCTTTGCAATTGTCTTGTGGAAATTTTTGGGTAAGTTTGGAAAGGTTAGTGGAGAAGATCTAGAATTTTTAAAAAAGAGAGCGATGGATAATTCTAGTGGGGACTCAGCTGAGAATGGCTGACAGGAATTCAGACAAAAGCCAGACTCAGGTGATTTCAGATGGAAATAAAGACTGAATTAGGAAAAGTACTGGAGGCCATTCACATTCCACTCTGACTCATTTTTCACATAAATAACCTAAGAGGAGGTTACATTTTAAAACGGGAGACTAATTAATTAGGCTGATTCTAAACTCACAATGTAGCACAGATAAGCATAGAACTCACAATATTCTTGCCCTGCACCATGCGCAGCCAGTATCTGGCACTAGGGTATTGAACCGAGGACCAAGGGGAATGCTCTTTTTTTGAGACAGGGTCTTGATCTTTACCCCAAGAGGAATGTTCTAATCACGGAAATATACTCCCAACAATAAACTTTTAAGATAGCCTAACATTCAGGCTATGATGTGCATATTTCTGGATATGATTAGCCTGAATATAGTTAAAATTTAATACAAAAACGAAGCAGAGAAAAATGGAAAAAAACCTTAAATTTTGGCCTAGAAGAACAATGGGTAAAGTTGGTGTCAAAGGATATATATCTACTGGAGACACTGGTGCCGTTAAAAGAAAACTGAGTATCTTGTGCAGGGACAAGAAGAAAAGATGCCTTAGACATCTCAGAAATCGGCAACATTCCACATATTGTAGGTTCGTGTGTTTAATAACGTAAACTTTTCAACTGAGAGCAGAGCCTCTGGGCCCCTTGCTCTGAAGGCCCACATTGAGATTCATTTTCCCAGGATACACTTCACTCTGCTCAGCCACATAGACTCTCAGAGCCTGGACAGCCAAAACCCCAAAGGGCCTGGTCTTCCATCTGATGTTTCTTTTACCAGCATGCAGTTTGTAATAGTTTTGGTGTCAAAGAGATTTCTATGGAGATTTTATAGGAAGGCCTAAGAGTCCAGGTAAGAAGCCTTTGGGAGGGCTGCATGGGAAACTGTGAAAATGGAAGAGAATGTCGAATGGAGACCCCAGGAAGGCAGAAACCAGAAACGTGGGACATCTGCGTGTGAAAGCATCATGCCTTTGTGTGAAGCCATTTCAAGAGAAAAGACTTGTGTGCCCGGGACCAGAAAGTCCAAAGGGGTGGAGCTACCAAACTGGAATTCACTTCTCACCACCTTGTACTTCAGGTGCCAGATAGAGGGCTATAAGCCATAATGTTTGCCTTGCGGCGTTTCCATCTTCTTTCGTCCAACTCTTTCATATCTAGTTTTTCCTTCTGAAATAGAAATATTTTCCTTGCACCATTGTATTACTGGAAACAGATAACTTATTCTTTATTTTCACAGGAGTTCACTGTACAAAGTTTGCTTTGAGTATCAGAGAAGATGGTAACTTGGACTTTTTTTTTTTAGAAAATCAGGATTGCTAAACTTTGGGAAAGGATTATTGGACTCTTATTTGTACACAGAATATTTATATTATTTAAGGAGAAATTCTGAACTTTGTTTTTACTTGGAGATTAACTTTTTATTTGTTTTAAAGAGCTGTATTTTGATGGCAAGCTGAGAACGAGTTGGCTGTGTAGGTTAGCCTTAATTGTGTCAACTTGACTGGCTTGAGAATCCACCCAATGCACCATCAAGCACATTCCTGTTCTGTCTGGGTGGGTCATGGATACATCAGCATGGCTACTATCACAGCCCCATCCCCTTCCTCCTTGATACTTTGTTCTCTCCTGTTTTGCAGCAGCCATGAGCTAATGATCTTTTTTATGTCACGCTCTTCTGCCCCTATGTACATGTCTGGCAGCCAGGAAACCACATAATAGATCTTTTGAAACTTTTAGCCAAATTTAGCTTATTCTTCAAATTGTGAGTATTGAGTATTATGTCTCAGCAAAGGGACTGATGAACAGTGCATTGTCATTTACAAACAGAATGGTAACTTAATAAACTTTCTTATTCAGAGGGGAGAATAATAAACATTGTAAAAATAAAATTGAAGACTGGAGGTACATGAACTAAATATTTGATAACAAGATTTCATAAAAGTACCTTTCTTATTGCAATAAAGATTAAATGTGGGTAATATCATGCAAATACTTTAAACATGGATTCTTCTCTTCGGTGCACTTAAAAATGTGATAATTCTGAGAAATTTTTTCTTTACATTTAAAACCAAATCTATATTGCTTTCATCTTTGTGACTCTGGAATATGCCAATAGGGGCAAGGCTTCCTGCTAAACCAGAACTTGTAGTACAAAATACAAGAATCAAAAGGACTTCAACTTATTTTAATGTTTGTGTTAGTGTGTGTCTGTGATATAGAATAGTGACATTCATTTCAGGGAATTGGTACATATGTGTGATGTATTATGATCTTTGTCAAACCCTTTATCCTTTTTTTCTCCCCTCCTCTGATTATCTTCCCATTTCCAGAAGATTGCTTTCTTGTTTTCCATCATACCACCTTTATTTTAATCAATAATTTAGTTATATTTCAGGTTTTTTCATATAAAAGAAACCATAATATATTTACTCTTCTGTGTTTATATTTCACTTAGTATTATAGTTTCAAGTTCCATCTACATTCCATAAATGGCATGATTACATATTTCTTTATATGTAGGTAATATTCCATTTTTTGCATATATCATTTTTACCCATTTATCTGTTGACAGGCATCTAGGCCTGTTTTGAGAGTTAGCTATTGTCTATCAATGTGCTATAAATATAGGTATGCATGTATTAATATAGTATGATGTCTTCAACTTTTACTGGAAAATATCCTGGAAGGAAATAACTGGGTCAAATGGAATTTCTATGTTTATTTTTTGGAAAAATTGTCAACCTAATTTACATAGGAGATGTGCTAGTTTACATGTCACCAACACTAACAATGCAGGCGGGTTTTATTTCTATGCTCATTTTTTTTTTTTTTTTTTGAGACGGGGTCTCGCCCTGCAGACCAGGCTGACCCTGAACTCATTATGCAAGACTCACCTTGGCCTTGGACTCACAGCAATCTCTTTTCTCAGTGCTGGGATTACAGGTGTGCGCATATCTAGTTTATGTGGTTCTGGGAATTGAAGCCAAGTCTGTGAGCTTGCTAGGCAAGCACTTAACCACTGAGCTATTCCTCTTACCCATTTTTGGTATTCTTGTTGACAGCCACCTTTTCTGGGGAAAGATTGAATCTCAGAGTTGTCTTGAGCATTTTTTTCCAGTGGCTAAAGAGGTTGGAATATTTTCATGTTTTTATTGATTATTTGTATTTCTTCTGTTGAGAAGCACCGATTGTCTCTTCAGGATATGTGCTCATTGTTCAGTTAGGTCATTTGTTTTAAAGGAGGGTTTTTTTTTTTTTTGAGTTCTTTATATATTCTAGGTATAGTTTACTACTAAAAGTTTATATTTCAAATTTTTTTTTGTTCTGTAAATTGTCTCTTTAATCTGTTGATATATTTCTTTTATTTCTTTTGCTGTGTAAGTGGTCTTTTTTTGAGTCGGGGTCTCGCTTGTTGCCCCAGCTCATCCTGAACTCACTATGGAGCCAAGGCTGGCCTTGGACTCATGGCAATCCTTTTGCCTCAGTCTCCTGAGTATGCTGAGATCACAGGTGTACATCACCACGCCCGGTTTATGTGACTTTGGTGAATGGAATTCAGGTACTAAGCATTAGATGTAGTACTTGCTAGGCAAGAGCTTTAGCTGCTGAGTCATTCCTCCAGCTCATGTGTAAGAGATTTTAATTTCATATAACCTTATCTGTTGATTATTCATATTATTTTCAGTGCCACTACAGTTCTGATCAGGAAGGGTTTGCTTGAGTCTATGACATCAAGTGTTTCTCCTGCATTATTTTCCAGCAGTTTCAAAGTTTCTGTTTTCCAGTCTGAGTCTTCGGTGCATTTTTATTTGATTTCAGTACAACATGAGAGATACAGATCTAGTACCAATCTTGTGCATATAGATGTCCTATTTTTCCAGCACAATTTGAACAATGGATATCATCTCTCCACTGTATAATTTGGTCCTTATGTCAATAAATCAGGCGACTATCAGTGCATAGAGCTGTTTGCGTTGTTTGTTTTATTCCATCGGTCTATTTCCGTGAGAGTAACAGGTTGCTTTTGTACTGTAGCTTTTGGTACAATGTGAAATCTGCTACCATTCTTCTCTCTTTCCTCAAGCTGCTCTGAATTACTTCAGCCATTCTAGGTTCCTCCTGTTTTTCATGAATTTTGGGACTGTTTTCTCTAACTACATGAAGAATTTTGTTGATATTTCAGTAGTGATGGTTTTACATTAGCTTTGCTTACTGCATGAACCATTTTAATAACCCAGAATATTATACCAGCAGACAATGGATTATGGAGAGAGTGGACTTTTTTTTCAAAATGAAAATATAATATCTACGTTGAATGTTCCCATTATGAGGCAGTTTCAGGAAAACCTATGTAAGGGTTTTGGCTACAGAATAATAGGAATTCTTTATAAATCCCTTGTTCACATTATTTTACAAATCACGTGGACAAATCCTTAGAGGAGATGATTACAAACTATTTTCCCTTTCATGATAAAATTAACTCACCCACATCAGTGTGGACGTCAAGTTAAAACATATTATCAACAGAGTAAAACAAGAGTGCTACTTAATTTTAGAATGTTATTGGCAAAATATTTCAATCATTGAAATTTCTTAAAAGGTTTTATGTATATGACAACAATAACTTATTAAAGTTTTCACTTTAAGTAAATACAAAATATTTATAAAGACATTAAAAATTAAAATAATGAAAAGTGGTATCTCCTTTGTGGTGTTCTACGTATATCTTAGATTCACTGTCATTATTTTAATTACAATAAATTTTCTTGTACTTTAAAAGTGACTTGATACTCCTTTTCTTTGCATTCCAGTATAACGTCCCTGGCTCTGGGATGTGGAATAAATTCTTCCCTAGTTCATTGTGTGGTGATTTTTATCTGCCACACTTTTCTTCCACACATAAACCTTGAAATCTGTATCCATTTTAAGTCTTCATTCTCCTTTGAGACAGGTAAAGAAAATGTTGCTCATCTAAACTTCCCATGAGCTTCTCAATTTCGGTAACATTTAAAATCAGATGTCTATTCCCATTAGTGGAAGTGTTGGTACTCCTAAACTACCTTCAAACCTTTTGCTTATGAATTGAGAATGTTTACATATTAAGTCTTCAACATTCTGAGAGAAAAAAACCCAAAGATAGAGATAACACACATCAAAACTCAATACCATGCTCTTTTGAGCAAATATTTCAGTAATTGTCCTTAACAAAGCAGTGTAACACTGGCAACTTCAAGTGCAACCTGAATACTAAATACAGAAACTAATGAGCTTGTAACAGTCTCTCCAGAGATGCAAAAACCAAATATTTCCTTTATTTGATAATTTTTCACAAGTCAAAAACACTGTGACTTAATCACTCCCTTATCTTTGAACTCTGAAGGATGTTAAAATTATTTTTGTAGTTTTAGACAAACAAAAATATTTTTGGCAAAGGTACTTGAAATTATCTAAGAGGCCCACACTTAGACAGATGGCCACTTTCCTCCCAGTGCTGTTTGTTAGTAAAAGGCTTTAGACTCATTTTCTGTTTCTTTGTCTAAATATTTTAAGAGTATCTTCTTTTTGGTTAAATATCCTTCTAACTAAGTTCTATTTACTTATTTTCTTGAGGCTTCAGATGCACATGTTAAAACACAGTTTTGAGCATTCATTTTGTCACATCACTGCTGTGGTTTCAAACCATAATGTAGGAAATCTTATTTCAAATGTTTAACAGAAAATCATGTTGAAAATAAAAAAGGATATACTCTGAACTCAACTGAGGAATGTAATGGAAATTTCAAGTGATTCTAACAACTGAGAATCTTTCAGCATTCTTAGGTTGGTTATTAATTCTGCAGAGGATAAGGAGACATTTGTTTTACATAAATATTTCATCTTATGAAACATTAAGTTATGCACAACTGTTGGTTTCAAAATCTGATGGACTTTAACGAGAAATACTTGACAAGGCCAAATAGAGCTCGACTGCATAACACAGGCCTACGCTATGAAAAATGAACAGCCCCATGCACTGATGTTCCGTGATCTGTAACTTTTAGTGTCCCAGAGATTTAATCCAGGATCCTTTTAGTTTTCTGGCCAGCTTAGGAGATATGACAAACTCCTTCAAACCCTAGTCAAATATAGTTTTTGTCCTTAGGTGGTAGTCTTCCATTTTAACATCCTAACAAACACTTTTCTCTATGTGTTTAAATAAACTGTTTATAGGATTTTGTATTCATGATTCTCGGGATCCCAACAGAACGCACAGTTATTAAAACTGTAATGCAGCTCTCATCGTGGTCATCATGATAATAATGCTGAGCATTGAATTAAGGACAATTGTGGCCCTCAGTTCAAATCTACCTGGAGTTTCTCCTAGGGCGTCAGCTTTTCTGAATTGTCTATTCTAACCCACACCGTAGGACAATTTCATCCTCAACCTTCTGATAAATCTATTTAAGGCCTAATAAATTCTCTGGATGTTCTCAGAATAGATAAAGTTCTTTTTGTAAGGGGGGCTGTATTTAATCTCATGTACTACTCAGGAGCGCCCCCTCTCCCACTCCTTCCCCCCGGGGCTGCTGCCTGGCAGTGCCATCACCCTGAACAGGGCACACTTCCTTCTCTCCCTTAGGACACTCCGTCCTTCTTCTTTACTCTCCTTGGTGTCTGAGCACGTGTGGGATGTAGGGCATGGTAGGGGCGTGGCAACATTCACCAGTACTAGAGTCAGCACGTGCTATGCTTACACCTCAATTTTCCTCCAAAAGTCTCCCATTTAGAAGTGGGGCCAGGTTGGAAGTGGATTGGGTTAACGGGAGTGTGACGTGGCAGGTGCAATCTCATGTCTGGCTCCCATCTTCTGTCTCTGCTTCCTGGCGAGCACGTGGTAAGTAGTTCCCCTCTGCCTAGGCCCTTTCTGCCTCGAAGCCAGCTGACCACAGACCAAGAGCCACGAGCCAAAATAAGTCTCTTTCCCTTACGTTGTAGGTATCAGCTATGACGTCCCAGAAAGCAGAAAATGACTAAAAGAGATTTTAATACCAAAAAGTTGGATCATTGCTGTGACAGTGCCTTTCTATGTGATTTCAAAGCCTTTAGAACAGATTTGAGACAAGAATTTAGCTAGAGAAGCCCTAGAATGTCAAAAGCCAAGCTTCATGAGAGATTCGTATCACAGCTCAGAGCATAATAATACTTAAGAGAATGAGGAGTGTAAAGGCCACACTCAAGAGGCCTCAGGCAGGAAGGAGGACTCTACTGTGGCTAGAATGGAAGTCACTTGTGTTTCACTCTGACAAACACTAAGTCTGTTCCTTGCCCAGGACTGTTGAGGCTTGGCCTGGGAGTGAGATTAAGGGGACTAGACTAATTAATCTGGTGGAGGAAATGTTTAGGCTGTGGCTAGAGAACCGTTAGCTGTTTTAACTCAAGTTTACAGAGAAAATTGGAAGAATCATTGAAGACAAATTTTGAATCATTTCATCAGAATGATAGAACCTAGCAAATTTGTGTCATCGAGAACATTGTTGCTGAAAAAATTAGCATTAAAGAAAGACTCTTTTGAATTAGGACAATACAAAAGATATTTTTAGGGAATCACAGGAATCAGCAAGACTCTGTCCACCACAGTCTCAAAGGTACAAAAATATAAGCGTCTGCTCTGAGAAGAGAACCCCAGAAATTACACTTCCTTCAAGACCTTCTAAGATAGTGAATTCCTCAGAGTTCAGTCACGCAGCACAGAGAGGCTTTTGCAGCCATGGTCCGTGAAGGACAGTTTGTGCTTCCATTGCGGCAGAGCTTGGCATCATTGCTGTTGCACTGATGTTTAAGGCACGTATAAAGTGTGATGTTTTGGGTCACAGAGACTTCCACCAGATTTTAGGAGACCATGTAAAAATATGAAACAGGGTCCCAGTCTCCCAAGGAGCCCCTAGATGGCAGTGAGCGAAGCGATGAGACTAAGGTTGAAAGTACCATGGAGACCTTAGGTATTTGCAAATGTCAGGAGTAGAAAGCATATGCTGAGGAAGGCCACAGGCTGCAGGCAAATCCAAGCCAAAAGAGAAACCTCGCAGGCTGCAGTGGTCCGGGACCTAACGGTGGGACCAGCAAAGCTCTTTGGTATTAATATTGCCCTACATTATGGCCAGCTGTCAGACACAGAGCTACGGAACTTAATGCTTGCCCTACTGTTCTCCAGTCTTGCTTTGGTCTGTTCCTTTCTTTCCGACATTTCTCTTCTTCACAATGTGACTGCTTACCTTATGCTATTTTATGTTGCAAATATTTAGCTCTTGATCTTTATACGGGCTCACAGACATAATATTGCCTTGAGTCTCAGAGGAGATTTTAGACTTGGGCAATTTGGCAATGCTAAAACTATTAAGATTTTGGTGAATTTTAGAATTGGATTATAAATCATTTTTTCATAATAAATAGACTTGAACCTTATGGAAGCTGGTGACAGAGCTTTACCTGTTAGATCAAATGTCCCCTAAAAGTAGGAGGTGAGGCCTAACTGGGAGGGACAGATACTGAGACCAGGGCCACTCGATAGAAGGGAGTATCCCTGTCCTTACTACTCTATTTCTTGGCTATGATGTGGTGAACAGCTCTCCTGTCCCCGAGCCCTTTCACTACGGCTCTTGGAGCCAGGTGAACATGGACCGAACTCCTTCGCTAAACTTTAAGTGTCAGATACAGTGCCCAGCACTGGGAAAGTGTAACTGTACTACCTACCCAAGCGAATGTGTAGAGGCAATTCTTATTTTCCTGGAAAACCTGTGTTCTGGACTCTTTGGGGAAACCTCTAATGTTTGGGGGAACTGTCCCAGGAAGTATGTTTTATGCAATGCAGTGCTTTTATTCCAGCAGTGATCAGAGACATATTTCTCAGGGAATCGGGGGTTCCACTCCAGAGGAGATGTTTAATTCACTGTAGGACAGGATAAAGGAAAACAGGACTTTTGATCTCCTGAATTTCAAGAGTTAACATCTCTATGCAGAGCTAGTTTCCTTTAAATTTCTCAAGCTAAGTCAAACTCTGGTCTGTTATGTCTCTCGGATCCTCTATGACACATATCACATCCTCCTATTAGTGTGTTCTCCAAATGGTGGGATTGATGATTTTATGTTTCTGCTTCTCCCTTAGAGGACAGCACAGCGCACAGAAGTGAAATGCTTAGTCTACAAGTTGTCTCTCCCACACGCCTGTACCTGTGTGTATGTAGAATGTATGGACGTTGCAAAAATATAATTATCTTTTGATGGCATTTCCTCATTCCTGCATGGTGTCTTCTTATCTTACTTTTGAATGTCGTGCACATTCATGGGAGCCTCAACTGAAGCCGTGAGTGACACATTTTCATTTAGTCATCTTCTCAGAGATCTTAAGGATCTCAGAGGATTCACTCTGCATTTCCTGAGCTTAGAATTGATTGAAGCAGTACATTGATTGAAACAGTACTTCCACCAGATTTCAGAAGGCCTATAATTGTTGAAGTGTCTATTAGTATTAGCCCTGTCCCCTGTGTTCTGCAAAAAAGGTTTGTCTTCCACAAGTTCAACAGTATATCTTTTATCAACTATTAATAATTTTATCTTTTCTATATCCCTCCACACAGGCTTTATACTCATTAAATCAGTTCACTTGAAAAGGCATTTTATACCACCAGTGGGAAATAGTCCATATTATATTATATTATAATACTCTATATTATTTTTAATTGAGGGTTAGTTCCTTATTTTAATCAATAGATAAAGATTGAAAAATTAGTGAAATTAATTTCACCCTTTTCCTTTCTAAATGCATAAATCTGAGCTTTCTCTTTTCTTCTTGTGGTAAGATAAGCTAGAGGTTTGTCAATCTTGTTTATTCTTTCAAAGAACCAGCTCTTTGACTCATTAATCATTTTTATATTATTTTTAATTTCAATTTCATTAATCTCAGTTTCATTAATTTCAGATCAGATCTTTAAAACTTCTTTTCTTCTAATTTGGCTTAGATTGTTCTTGTTTCTCAAGGGCGTTAAGGTGCATAATTAACGTGTTTATTTGTGACTGTTCTGTTCCTTTGATGTGTGCACTTATGGCTATGACTTTCCCTCTAAGAACTGCTTTCATTGTGCTCCACAGATTCTGATGTGTTGCATATTCTTCATCATTTAACTCTATGAAGTATTTGATTTATTCTCTGATTTCTTCTGTGATTCATTGTTTGGTAAGTAGTAAGTTGTTTAGTCTCCACATATTTGTGTATTTTCTTCTGTTTCTTTTGCTGTAACTCACTAAGAATACACTCAGAAGAATAATCCCATTCTCAAGACCCCAGCAAAAATTAAATACCTAGGCGTATACCCGACGAAGTAAGAGAGGGACCTATATAAATAAAACTATGTTACATTGAAGAAAGAATTTGTAGAGAACATCAGAAAATGGAGACATCCCTGTTCTTGGATAAGCAGAATCAGTATGGTCAAAATGACCATATGTCCAAAACTGGTATACAGATTTAATATAATTCCTATCAAAGTGCCAACAATTTTTTCGTAGAACTTGAAAAAAAGTCTTTAAATTCATATGGAACCAAAGGAGACCTAGAATAGCAAGAGCAATTTTAAGTAACAAGACTAAGGCAAGAAGCATTACAATTCTAGACATCAAGTTATACTATGAAGCAATAGTTGTAAAAAAAAAAAAAGACAGATAGACCAGCGAAACAGAATTGAAGATGTAGAGACAAACCCAAATAACCTTAGCTACATACTCTTTGATAAAGGAGCCAACAGCATACACTGAAAAAAGGATAGCCTCTTCAACTAATGGTTCTGGAAAAATTAGACTTCCAAGTGCAGAAGAATGAATATAGACACACACCTGTCACCATGCACCAAATTAAAATCAAAGTAGATGGCAGACCTTGATATTCAAACTGAAACACTGAACCTTCTGGAAGACAAATTACACAAATATCTAAAAGACATAGGGGTAGGTAAAGACATTTTTACATAAGACACCAAAAGAAAAGAAATGACCCTGAGAATTAAAAGATAAAATTAAGTCAAATTTAAAAGTTTCCGCATGGCAAAGAAAATATGTAAAAGGAGAACTGAAGGACTAGGAAAAAATATTCACCACCAAAATCTCAGATAGGAGGCTCAAAACCAGAATATACAGGGAACTGAGGAAAAGTAAGGCCCCCAAAATCAAAGACCCTATTGAAAAATAGGAAATAAATGAATAAGCAGTTCTCAGATGAAGTCTAAACAGCCAGTAAATACATGAAAAGATGTTCAACATCTTTAGCCATATGAGAATTTCAAATCAAAACATCACTAAGATGCCATCTAATTCCAGAGAGATCGGCCTATATCAAGAACCCAGACCGCAATCAGGGCTGGCGAATTTGGGGGAAAAAAAAACCCACCTGCACAGCTGGTGGGAATGTAAACTGTTACAAACACTATGGAAAGCAGCATGGAAGTCTCTGAAAAGACTGGAAATAAATATCCCCTTCGATCCAGAGACACCTCTTCTGGGAATTTTCTTAAAAGATTTAAAAACAACACATAACATAACAGAGATACATGTATACCCATGTCCACTGAAGCTAAAATACAGAAGGTATCAAAATAGCCATCAACAGAACAACAATTGTGGTATTTATACACTGGAATACTACTCATCTGCAAAGACAGATAGGTCGGAGGCTTTTGTAGGTAAATGGAAGCAATTTGAGACCATCATGCTTAGTGAAGTGAGTCAGAAGCAGGTGAAATATCGAATTGTTTCTCTGATGTGAGAAACCCAGATCAAAATTATTTCATAGAACTTAATTTGAAGAATAAGGAAGGGAGTGGGTGGGTCAAGAAGGTGAAGGGAAGGATTTGTAACTTGGCCACGATATGTATGTGCACAAAATGCTCAAGATCAATGTAAACTTTATGTATTGTATTTATGCATATCAATAAAATAGGGAAAGAAAATAATCAAATTAGTCACTAAATTCCTAATATGCTTGTGGCAGGAAAAATTATCACAAGCACAGTATGCAAACAAATTAGGATAATCTGTAGCAGGGCCTATTATGTAAAATCACTTAATTTTTAAATTCTAATGTTGTATACAATATAATTAGCAGTAGCATACTGCATAGTCCAAGTACTATGCTCCTCTCAATTAAGCCCACATAGACGATGAGTAAAGAAAAGTGACTTCCAGAGTACAGAGCACACGCGTGGACACATTATGAGCCTGTATGCACACACTGTTCTCCTGACCAACTGTTCATAGTTACTATGCGAGTCACGTAAACCTTAAAAAAGAAGGCCTTTCAAATGAGGAAAGATTTTTAGAAATGGTAGCAAATGCTAAGAGGTTTCGAGATTCTCCAGATTGTTATCTTCAAGTATTATATATTCTGTCAATGAGGTAGGCATCTATTTGGTGGCATATCGCTGAGTCTACCACTAAATACGCCAAATATTGGGGTCATCAAAAGTATCAGCATTCACTTAGGATTTCATAACAAGAAGACGGCTTTCTGCTGTGGTCTATCATCCCTGCAGGGAACTTTTGTTTTTGCAATGCACTCAAACTAAGCAGAAAACCTCTGATAAATATCTTTAATAATCCTCAAGGTAGTTTTAAGTGGTCTCTTACAGAAAGCCTGGCGTTTGCTACTATAAACACCTAGAATGTCATGTTGCTTTCCTGATATATTAATGCTCTAAGTGCATGGCTCTGGTTTTTACTCTTAGACATAATGAAGAAATGTCTCCACTAAATGAAATAATAGAAAGATATTGCTTCACTTACGTTCTGACTTTATAATTTAATCTCAATTACATTTTAGGCTGGATTTCCTACAAATCAGAGCCTGAGATAAAAGCTCGTGTGCTAACACCTTATTAAGGAGTGCAATAAATCCCTGGAAAGTGCAAGGGAGAAGAACAAAACAGCTCTGAGCTTACCTTTGGCTTACTTAATAAATTGACTAAAGAATATTTTTAAAAGAAAAACATCAGAGATTTCATAGAATAGTAAGTAGCTTAGAATTTACCTTTCTCTCGTAAGCTCAAAATCTAAGTCATCACAAAGCACAAGGTACAGCAAAAGTACGCGTGCAGATTTCAAGCTCTTTACAAGAATCTACTTTTTCTTACAATTAATTGTAATTTGTAATGCTTGTTTAAAAAAAGAAAGTAAGCATATAGTGACAGAGGGCTGAATTCTTATTCTACAGCTCCATATATCTCCCTTATCTCTTAATATTAAAATTAATTCTGAATCTATCAGCAATAATTAAAAAGTGATGATACACAAACAATCCTCACTACGGGGTGTGTTACCATATTAGTGTTAGAGGGCACCACATTCCCTATACAGCTTTTCGCAAGTTAAAACCATGTCTACTATCCCAAGTTGATGATGAATAAAAATCAACCCTAAGCTCAGTAAGGCAGATTGACTGACTTAAGAGCACACTCATCGTGATATTTAAAAACTGTGAAATTCCAGAAAATATTCATTTGTCCTAGTCTGGATCCTGACATGTTACATTCCATTTTTATTAATTTAATTCTCAGAAAAAAAATAAAGATCAACTTGTCCCCTGTTAAAAAAAAATCATCCTTTAATTTGATCTTTCTCCTGATTTAACTACATCTAAAAGGAAAACTTAATGTGCTTTGAATCTATTCCATTTTGTTTTCATTTATCACTAAGTTTTTGAACTATGGAAGTGAAATACAGGTTTATTCTCAGCATATGAACATGTGTCATGTTCAAGTCTGATTAAACTTGAACGAAGAGGCAAAGTTGTCTACCGTGCTTTCACAGGTATAAACAGAGGACCGAGCACATCATGTAACATCAGTGCCAGATGATAGAATTGAATGAGAGATAACAGAATTTGGATCCAAATAAATGATCTGCACGTTCCTCTGTTTCAAAATGTGTAAAACATTATATTAACAATTTTACATTTTATTTTGTGCTACTAAGGATTAAATCAAGGGTCTTTGCACTGAGCTACATCTTCAGCTCTTATTTTTTTATTTTTATTTATTTATTTTTTCATTTATTATTTGTTTGTTTGTTTGTTTTGGGTCAGGGTTTTGGTAAGTCATTATGCTGTCCTGGCTGGTCTTGAACTTGGGATCCTCCTGCTTCAGCCTCACAGAGTATAGGGATTACATGCATACACTACTATGCCCAGCTACAATCTTAATTTTTAAAAAAATAGGTAAGGATATAAAACTGGTTAATGTAATATATAGATCCCAGCACAGCAGAAATGAGTCAGGATGATTAAATAGTATATCCTCAAGGTAGGGTTTCATTCCTTTATCTAATACTTTTAAGGTCTTCTTTTAAAGGGAAAGAATATTGCTATCATTAAATGCTCTAACCTATTTGACTCATTGTTATTGTATCATTAATATTATATTCATATGAAATATGATCCTTAGAAGAATAGTCTCTGACATCTTTTAGTATTATTGTACCTCAGCCGTTAAATCTAAAATTTCTGATGGTGTTCGAATGACACTTAGATTTTAAATATTGTCTTTTAAGTATTAAGAAATGACGTTACTAATGACAATTATTACTGTTGGTCCCCTTGTGTCTGGAAAGGCAATTTGTGTAAGACTGACTCTGAATATCTTTCAAGCAAGGAAATTATATCCTTAGATTTTTGCGGTTGGTCTGAGTCTTTTTTCCCAGTGCCTTTCACTTATGAGTTTTGGGTTCCTTTACTAAGCTTATATTAAGATAATTTTATTGGGCCTGGGGCATAGCTAGGTGGTTACAGTACTTGCCTAGGAAACACGAAGCCCTGTGTTCAATCTCCCAGCACACATTCCTGGGTGCGGTGTCCTACACCTGTAATACCAGCACTTGGGAGGCTGAGGCAGGAGGATTTCTGTGAGTTCTACGCCAGCTTAGGCTTTATAGCAAGTTTAGGAGCAGCCTAACCTACCGAGTAAGAGCCTGTCTCACAAAAAAAGAAGATTTTCTTGTGGCCTACTATCAAACATATGGAAACAGATTTGGGAATAAGAGAGAAAAAGAAGCTATGAAGAAAGAATGACTTTTTTTCTACAAGGGAGATGTTTTTATTTCTTATTTTGAGAGAATCATTCACCAAATACTAAGATGCCCATCCTGGCCTTGAACTTGGATTCTTCTTGCCAGTAACTCCCACAGCAGAATAGTTTACAAGGTGTAGGAACTCAAGTTTGTAGGCTACCTAGTTTTCTGAAAATTTAAATAAGCTAATATACATGATACAAAAAGAAATGAGATTCTCATGGACAGTTCTGTTAACAAAAACATATTAAAACCAATGCTTTCCTTCATTTAAGAATGTCCAATCTAAGAGAACATGGAAATGTAGAGCCAGTCCAAAACACAGAGAAGATGTTGTGAGATGACACCTTACTGTAATAAAAATACAACTACTAGAACACACACACACACACACACACACACACACACACACACACACACACACAAACACATGTGTTCTCAGTCTGAAAACAGCTAATCGTCTTCCAGAGTAGAGCGGACAGGATGGAGCAAGACTTCCATCTGCACCAAGCAGCTCTGTGTGTGTGTGTGTGTGTGTGTGTGTGTGATTCATGAGACATGAAAGATTTCCTGAGCTCAAATTGCTGCTCTGTATATTTAATGACTGACATATTTTACCTAACCACTTAGCATTCTTTCTATCAACTCTTCCTCAGCCTCTCCCTTCTATGTTCCCCTAGTGAAATTAAAAAAAAAAGTCTTCTGAATCACAAACCAAAGCTCTGATTATATGGTCCCAGCTCCCTTTTACATCTTAACTCACATGCCCTCCTGCCATATAATTTCTTCTTTATTAAGCTCTTCAATCTTTTAACCAATCTTTTCTTCACATTTACAATCTCTTTGAATTATACTTCCCTCCTCTTCACACTCAATTTTTCTAGGTCACCATTAGAATTAATTTTGTTCTAACACTTTCATTCTACTTGTGTCTTCTCCCTTTGTTGTAATACACTATAAAATGTAACTCTAAATCACTATTGCTCATCACTAGACTCAGGTAACACATTTTTATTTAGCTCCATACAGTTCCCCTCTGTGGGGCTCAAAGATTGGAGGGAAAAGAGCCATTTCCTCCTTAGGCCTCAGAACTGGAGGATGCAGATATAAGCATCTGTCAAAAGAGTAGCTAACCTGAAGAATGTTAAACTGAAAAGAAATTGTCCTTATAAGATGACGTGGGGGCAGAAACTGTGACTTAAAAATAGAATGCTGGTTCAAAATCTCCATACATCTTCAGTCTCACCTTCCGAAAAAGAAGGTAGCACTCATTCAAGCAAAGAGCCTAAGGACAAAATGAGGTGTTGTGTTTGCCCTAAAGCAAGGCGGTGACATCCTTCAATGTGCAGCCGTCCTGAGGGACTCTGTTCCCAGTGATTTCCTACAGATATTGTGAGTCTCTTGGCTGACAAATATAATCCTAATTTTTCTAGTGAGAAATTAGTAAAGCACCAAAGAGAGGAGAAAAAGAAAGAACAGGATCTGGAGAGAAAGAAAGAGAAGCAAGAGAAAAGAGACTAGAAAACAGACCTGGAGCTCCGCTGGGTGTCCAGATCCAGATTTTGATAAAGGTGAAGAGGAGGAATGAAACAAGAAGGACAGAAGAAATAAGGGAGAGGCTCCAATGCCCCAGGCACTTCTCTTGAAGTGAAAGACAAAGCATCATCTCATTATTTCCTTATGAAGAGGGTTCCAGACCTCAATCACAGTCTGAAAGCAGCTACTCATCTTCCAGGTTAAAGCGGACAGGATGGAGCAAGACTTCCATCTGGACCAAGCGGCTCCTTCCTTGCTAACACAGAGGGTGCATGAACCCACAAGATCATGCACAAGTATGGCTTCCAGGAAGTCCCATGTCTGGGAAAGGATGAGGTCATGCTGAGCGAGGCATAGATGGTGGAGAAGACCAGCAAAGGGGCAACAGGATCGTTGTCTGTGATGCCATGGACAAGGCTGAGTGTCAGGAGGCATCATGGAAGTCAGGTTCAAACCCATTAAGAGACATACTTAAGTGTCCTAAAGCAGTCCTTCAAAGGAACATGGTTGATGCAGGTGAAGTCAATGAAAATTTGGAAGTTGAAACAAACAAAAGCTGCAAAAACTATGGCAAAGTTGGAAGATAGATGATAGTTGAAATTTCTGGTGCCCCTGATGCAACCTGAATCATTTTAGAATTTGACAGGTGAATCCACAATTAAAGCTATTGTTCATCCTAATGGAAGTTGTTGTGGTGGACAGGTGGTAAAAGCACATTTCTACCAGCTGGGTAAATTCAGGATATTGTATTTGGCAAAATAAGTTTGATTTTCATAAATAAATTAATTTTTGATGATCTATAAATGAGCTGTGGACTGAGAACAGACAATGAACAGCTTTAGGTTACTGAGGCTGCAGGAAGGGCTTCTGAGCAATACATTGATGGATTTCTTTCTTTTTTTAAATTTTATAGCTTTTTAATATATTGTAAAAGACCTTTAAAAAACAGTAGTAATTAAAAGGTCAAAATACTTTTTTGTTGTTTTTTTGGTGTGGTTCAACAGATAAACTTTCTCTATTTGGACAACTATCATGTCTACACACACTCCAGAATTCTTCCTTCTATCTTTTCAAATGTTCTATTAGTAAAACTTATTTTTCCTAAACCATTTGAGAGTGTCTCAAATATATTAGGCTTTTTACGCTGGATACTTAAGTGCATGTTAAGGACAAAACCAATGATATTTTCTTACTTTGTAATCACTATACTCTGGCTTTTAAACATTGCTGCCATATAATTATTTATTTAACAAACTTTCTTCAGTGGGACAGACTGTAAGTGCCTTTGGATTTGTGAATCACGTGATCTCTGTCTCCACTCAAATCTATTTCCAAATCCAAAGTCAGTCACGGGCAATGAGTGCACAGATTAATGGTTGTGGTTCTGCTTCACTACAACTTTATTCACAAAAATAAGTGGCAGCCAGGCATACTGGAGTAGACATGTAATCTTAGCCGTATGATGAGGCAGTAAGACTACAGGTTTGTGCCCATTCGGAGTGGTTTACAAAGCTCCAGTCTCCTACAAACAAGCAAACAAACAAAAAATTTAAAAAGAATTGCGGAGACAGATGAGTGCAAAGGCCTTAGTTCTTACTACTTGTACTACTGAACAAAAGGCAAACTCTGAATCGCACACAGATTGATATTCTAAAATCATTAATAGTCCAATAAAATTTAAGACAATCTTTTCTTTTTAAAATATTTTATTAGTTAACAGCTTCTTTTATGTTTCAAATTTTAGCTTGTATTTTTGAGATGTTATTAGACACATGAACATTTAGATTTGCTTTCCTTTAAGGTATTTTGGGGATTTTCAATTGTGTAAACGTTTTAAATCTTCCTCTGGAATTTATTGTTTTGCTATCAACACATTGTCTCTGCTTATTCTATTCTTAAGTAGAGTACGCTTGATTTTATTTTAGCTACAGTGATCTACTTTTTAACAAAAGCATATTGTATATATGTTTTTAAATTTTTGCTTTCAATTTATCTACCAATTTAGATTTAAGGGTGTTTTCTCATATACAGTTCAGTGTCTACTCATTATAACAATCATTGTCTTCTAGCTCTTTTTTATATACTTTATACTTGCTATTAGCTTTAGTAATTGATATATAGGATGAGTTTATACTTAAACTTATCACATGCAAAATGTCCTTGTCATTTTCTGCAGCCATGTTATTATTAAAACCGATATGCTTTTCTTAATTTTCAATGTAGAATATGCACTTGGTGCCGATATCCTGTTGGAAATCTGTGTACATCTCCATTTCTTTGATTCATATGACAGTCCCTGCTAGGTGCAAGGGCTTGTCTGTGAACATCAGAGCTAAGATCAGAAGTGTTTCTCAAACCATACCTCTTTTCTATGGATGTTGATTGTAGGTTTCTGCTTCTTGGCACGTCCAGCATTATCTAATTTTCCATGTGCATCACCTAAAAGGGAACGAAGATGTCTCCAGATGATACCTTCCTCCACCCACCAAAGAAAAAATGTCTGTTGTGCTACTATGCAGATAGAGCGAGGGTCCTGTTCATCAATCTTCTGGACATTTGACTGTGATAAAGGCCTGAATCATTGCCATTTAGCCCTTGGTCTTGGTCTTCTCAGGCTTTTTAACTAGAACACAATCTCTTGTAGTTCCATATATGTTTCATCCCTTTCTTCTGAAAAGATTCTGAGTGTTCTTTTAGTTTCATAATCTGCAAAATCGAAAATATACTAATATCTTAAAAAGAAGGAATGTATGTGTTTGTGATGGGCCTCTTTCTTCAACTGAAATTTTGTTTTCTAAGTGCAAAAAAATTACTCCCTTTTTGTGGTGCATCATGGGACCCCCTTGGTAATAAAGGAATTCACCATGCCCTGACATTCAATTACCCTTCTAGCAGTAAAACATATACAGAATATGTTTAAATATTTAGAACAAGATGGGAAACTCAGTAGGAGGGGGAGGCAGAAGTTCCCTTCTCACAAAGTTCTGTTCAAAAGCCCTTGCTTGAAGAGAATTTCAAGTCTGCCTCATAGTTTTCTATGATATATTGTGCTAGACAGCAGTGCTATAATTGGCGACATAACAGAGTATTGTTTCTTGAATTATCGTTAAGTATCCTGTACCATTAAAATTAATTGATCACTTCATTTTAATATTATAATCATCTTAATCTTTAATTTTTATCATATTTAACTTCAATTTTTTCCATTTTAAAATTAATATTGAATGTGTCACTATATTCTTAGGCAACAAGTCAAAGAATAAATCTGGTTCATTGCCATGTTTAAGCATTTTTCCCCACTATTTTTATTAATATACAGATGTAATACATAGTACTTACAATGAATTTGGGTGTTTCGTACATCTATGTATCACAACAACTTTACAATCCCTTCCCATTTTCTACCCTCCCCCCCGTCCCTTCCTTTAAGTATTTTTAAAGCTGTTAAGATATACATAAAATTGCTCCTAGAAAGATTGAAGCAATTGATGTTCCTATGATACTTTCTGATTGTTTAATCATAATAACAAAATTATCATTAAATTTTTCATTTGAAAAGTAGAAAAATTTGTTTATGCTTTTAATATGCATTTTCCTCATTATTAGTGAGCTGAGTTTTTCATGTGTAAGCTGTTTTCTTATGTAAGCTATGTTTTGTGAGTTTTATTTGTTTGTAAATATTTCTAATAAACTTTTCTAGTACAGTATGTTTTCATATATATAAATATGTATGTAATAGTTGCCGAAGATATATCATTTGATAGGCAAGAAAGTGACTAAAATTTTAAAAAGTGGTATGATTTTTGTTTTCCATATTTGCTAAATGCATTTTCATGTATACTTATTTTTTTATTAGTGTACATAGTCATGTAATAATAAAATTATTTACATTGAGGTAATAGGCAAACAGTAGGCATCTGGCCTTTTTCATACCATTTTGGGGCATTAGATGGCAGGCTTAACCTGACATTTTTTGATTATCTAAGAGAATGTGACTGTGTTTGACTTTGCTGTTCAATACTAATTAAGGACTTAGATTCTGTAAAGAAGCACATTAAATCATGGATTTCTACCTTGTTAAAAAACTATCCCCAAAGGTCACAGTTTATTGCCCTGTAGGATATTAATGAGCCTAGTCTCTAAGTCAGCAAACCTATTTCAAAATGTCTTCCCTAGAGCACTCTTAACAACCTCTTTTACAAAATGCTCTTTGAACCAGCATTGCCATTAAAATGGTTATAGTTCTAATGAGGTAATAAACCTTCGACACATTCATTTTTTGTATTTGTATGAAAGTTAAGTTTTTAAATTTTTTAAATTAGAGTTTGGAGAGTTTTGCAGGTTCTACCAATATTCCAAATTGGACTGAGCTGTCAGAGTCCATTAAGGTATGTTGACCAAGGGCCGCCCTCACAGTCCACCTGAGTAGAAAATGGCTCTTCATTTCCGAGGCACTTCCAGGTAGAATGGGAGCTTTAGTTGTGCCGAGGTACCATTTTTAATGACTGGAAATCCAGTTTAATGATTTTGTTCTTTAGCTATATCTTTTAGGAAAATGGTAGGATGTATTCTTTTGATAGTATAGTAACAAAAATTGAATTTAGTTTTATATCTCTTAAGTAGGTCTGCATTTGCTTTATTTTTTGTGGTAAAACAAATGTGAACACATGTAACAAAACTAACCACTTTATCTCTTTCCAAGCATTAAATTAAGTGTTTTAATTTCACTGAATATTTATTTGCAAATCTTTGCATTTATACTTAAAAGTGGAATTGCTAGGTCATATTTTTTTCTTTTTAATATTTCCAAGGAATAATCCAAACCAAGTTTGTTTTCAACCATTATTTTAAATAATTGAGAGTAAATAATTTAGCTACTCTGCATTTTGAACAATACTTTGTTTTTCTCATTACAGCCATTCTAAGGAGTGTCATGCTATGTCATTATTATTTTGATTTCTATTTGCTTGGTGGGTAATAATATCTAGTATTTTTTTCGTGTGCTTGATATAAATTTTCTGATCTTTGGCTGAAAATATTGATTCAAGCTCTTTACACAATTTGTAATTGAGTCCTTTGGCATAATAATTATAGAGTTTTTAATTTATTTTTTAATTCTACCATAATGCCCAGAATTAATTATACCATATATCTGATATATGATTTGAAAATATTTTATCTCACAGTGTTTTTTTTTTCTTCTTCTTTCTTTTTTACACACTGTCCTTTGATCCCTATTTTTTTTTTTTCAATTTTGAGGGAGTCTTCTTTCCTAATATTGTCCTTTCCTTGCTGTGATATTGGCGTTATAGCTAAGAAAATATTGTCAAATCAGGGCAGGAAGAATTGTAGAGTGATTAAAAGTGTTTGTCTAGCAAGTGTAAAGCCCTGAGTTCAATTTCCCAGCGCCACAAAAAGCAGGGTGCGGTGGTGCATGCCTGTAATCCAAGCATCAGAAGACTGAGACAGGAGGATTGCAATGAGTCTAAGGCTAGCCAGGGCTACAGAGCAAGACCCTATCTAGAACAACAACAAAGAAAAAAGTGTAAAATCCCAAGTCATAAAAATTTACCACTCTGCACTTTTAAAAATATATTTATAGATTTGATCTAATATTTAGTATTTTAACTCTTTGTGGGATTATATTTGGATATAGTGTCATTTGAATGTATGTGGACACCCAGTTATCACAGCATCTTTTTAATGAAGGGACTATTTCTTCTGAGCTTCATAGTCTCATCAAGAATCCTTTGTTCACAGATAGAGTCTATTTCTGTATTTGTATTTTTCAGTTAGTATCATATTCTTGCTTACTAATGCATTTTGGTATGTCTTATAATTTGTAAATGTGAACTATCTGATTCTGTTCTGTTTCTAGGTAATTTTCCTTGTTGGGTATTATAATTTTAGTAGTAGATTTTAATTATATTTTAAATTACAAGTGATGAAAACTATTTAAAATTTTTTATCCTTTTTCAGGAAAATAGTTTTGGGTACTTAATCTGGATTCAAACAAAATGTGTAACTTTGGAAATTTCCCTCTTAATGTACTTATAAAGCATTCTGGAGGTTTCCTTTCTGCTGTTGATTTCTATTCTAGACAAAATTGGACACCTGAGAATTTAATTTTTAACCAAATATGCTTTCTTGAGAAAATTTTGGTCAGTTCTGACTTTTCTGGGCTTCTCCAAATATAACAAAAATAAAAAGTTTACTCTGAAATCTGAGCTCTCATTTTCTGTTAAAAAGTTCCCTGTATTTTAATAACACATTCAGATAGAAAAAATGAAACAATATTTTCAAAATTTTCACTATCTTAAAACAGATATATAGGCATTATGTTACTATGTAGTTTAATAAATAAAAGATTTTAAATGTCAGTCCTTATATCTGTGACAGTGTGTATCTTAATTAAATGTATGATTTCCCCAAACACTATGAGCTAATTGTCTAATCGATGTGCTTGTTAATATTAGTTGTCAACCTGACTAGGTTGAAGGATTTTGAGAGTGGCGGCAACAGTCTAACAGTTTGCTGAAGGAAGCATCCTTGGAACCCAGTGTTAGGACAGTCAGGTGATAAGACAGGTGAATTGAGAAAGGATGAAGGGGAGAAGAACATGGCCCAGACAAGAGTGAAGAGTAAGTCAGAGTTCAGCAAGGAGCTGATTATGCCCTAAAGACAAGATACAAGGTAGTAAGTGAAGAGGCATTTAATGAGGAAAAGGCCCGTTAGTGTATTTTGGGTTGTAAATTATTCCATGTTTACGTATCCTATCTATTATACTATTATATATATATATATATATATATATATATATATATATATATATAGTAAAGCTATCGACTGATGTTTCTGAAGACTATTAGATCTATTTCTATTGGGGTCAAAACCTGGTTCTACAGCTTACGTAAGTCACTGAACTGTTTCAAGCTTCCTTTGCCCTATTTATAAAATGGAATAATTATAATAACAATATCATTTTGCTCTTTTGATAACTACATGATAGAGTTTAAACTATTTTCCATTAAATAACAGTGTTATTATATAGATATTGTCATTGCTATTATTTTCCAGCAGCAAGGCAATAAGTATATATTTAATTGAATATATTAACATGTAAGGTTAACATAGAAAAGCTTTTATGACTTTTAATCATTACGACATAGGAAATAAAGGTCTCTTTATATCTCTTGGGAAAAGATTTGTAATTTTACCTCCATATTAATATGCAAAAATATTCAAGATCAATGTCAATATTATGTATTGCATTTATACATATTAATAAAAGAGTGAATATATGTATTATATATACATATATTGACCCTATGGATTTTTCAAAGGGTATCTGAAAAGTATAGCTAAAAATCTTTTTAAGTTTAAATATACATATTTAAAGAACATGGAATTCAGAAGAACATGTGATAAGCCTAATGCAAATGAAGGAAAAATTCCTATGAAGAAAAAAATCTATTATGTATAAGAAGGATCTCAGTCAAAGTTTACTCAGATTGGATATCATCACACAAGTTTCAACTCTTATGTCCTTTTAATCTGTGTGCACTAGCAAAATGAAATTCCTGAGATAAAGAGGCATTTCAGTTTCCAGAAAGACAGATATTTGAAATAATGGCAGGCCCAGGACCCAAACCAAAAGTCTCATGTTAATGTTAACCTACAGACACCCCTGATTCCATACCCACATTTTATAACACATAGAATCTTTATGAATCATTTGAATTTTAACTCAATGAAATGTATCTGTTTTGGTATAAAAGTGTCAGTAATTCCAATTGATATTAGGTGTGACTCAATTTTATAAATATTAGATTATATAGTTTCAATAATTCTCCAATCTATATGAAATCTATAAGTCTAGTTAAATCCACATGAATAATGTCCATAAACAAGTTTATGAAGTTATGAAAATGTATTGAGATTATGGTAAACTTTTCAATCTGAGCTATAAAAACATTTCTAATAGAACAGCAATTAATCATTTTCAACCTGTCTGGATAACTTGTCCCCTTTGAGATTTTGAAGAGCTAACTAGGATGGATCATTAAACTATTGTTCTGTTTCACCACTGGCCAATCCTGGTGACAAAACACTGCCACAGACAGCAGTAGAGATGAGATCCCGCTGCCAATTTTGTGTTCTGTTTTGGATTTGGTTCCCTGTGCCCATGTTTCTCTCAAGATTTATATGAAGCATACCTTAAGTTCACAGTATGGCATGTAATTTTTTATCTCTAAAGTTTAACAATAACTAACTTAAAATGAAATTCATTGCAATGTCATTCTGAATGCGTGCATTATTATATTCTCTTTAACACAAACTTGCTGGTGTTTATATTGATTCTGCTCTTGCTCTAGGTAGGCACTGTGCTCCTTGAGGAAGCTGAATCAGATGCCCTTGAACCACAGCAAGACCGTCTGAGCAAAAAACCCACAATTGTGATATTTTGAAAATGTTTCTTCTCCAGTGCAGCTTAATTAGTGTGACCTAATAGTCTGCTTCTGGGTTCAAGAATACTTTCAGAAAGTTGTAAGAAAAGGTGTTACAAGCTGAATGTGGAATGTCCCCAAAAGTGGTCAAGGTTTAGTCCCTGGCTGGCAGCGCTATAGGAAGACAGTGGAGATTTTAAGCTTTGGTGCCTAACTGGAAGACGTAGGATAGTGGGGTTGTCCCACTTTCCTATCATTTTAAAAAGTATTATTTTTGTCCTCTTTCCCTTACTTGTGCTCCTCCCCACCTCTTTCTCTTTCTCTCTCTCCCTGCCTCTGGTCCCCGTGGGAGCACATCCGACCCACCACCTGCGGCTCACATTGATGCCCTATCTCACCACAAGCGCACAGCAATTGAGCCAAGAGACCATGGACAAAATCTCTGAAACTGTGAGTCAAATAGAGGGAAACCATGACCTGAATTTCCATAAGAAGCTGTGGAAATTCATAGCTTTTCAACATATCTTGCCATGATCTGAAATGTAATTTGTCCCAGAATATTGCACGGTGACACGACATTTTCCTAGACGATTTTAAATACAGTTATATATGTTAAAATGATGTTTTCGCTTACAGTAATATCTAACAATATGATATCACTTAGTAACATTATAGCCTTTTCCTTTTGTGCAAGTTAGACGTCCACAGAACGAGGGATGTGCCCATGGCGCATATCTCAGAATGTGTCCTGGTCATTAATTGGTAGAGAAATATATTATGAAATATATAGTTACAGTGTTTAGAAAACAGCTGTGTCAAGATTCAGTAGCAGGCCTCTGCCTTTTTCAGGGTTCCTTTGGAAATGTGGATGCAAGAATGAACAATTTAGAAGCCACTAGTTCAAATAATTTTGGTGAGCTTTGGGTTACAGAATGGTCACTAGTTGAATATCGTTAATATGACTCATGAAGACAGAGATTTAGGTAGAGGCTGTGGCAAAGACTGGCAGTACAGGATCTGTGACAACGATTTAATAAGAACAGATTCGCAATTAGTCACTAAGAGGTCTCAAGAGCTAGAAGCTAAGAGTATGCCCAGGTGCACACTCTTAGTGGGATTCTCACTCTGAGAAAGATCTCACTAATGGCTCCAAATCATCTCAGCCTCTTGCCTCTCTTGGAGGGAGACCCCGTGAACGGAGACATCTCAGAAAAAGGATGAGTGGAAACACTACACTGAGACAACTCACAAAATTGTTTACATTATTACTTTTGGTTTTAAGCCAGATAAAACGAAAAGTCAATTTATTTTCAAGCACTTAGTGAGACTTTACAAAAAGCCCTAGCACATTTATGTAAGAAGAAACTAAATTAGCTTTGAAGTTCTTTTGTACCATGAGCCATGTATGTAAATTTGCTATACAAAGCCACTTTAATTTTCAAGTTTTTGTTTAAATATAGAAAATGATAGAAGTCTTTACACGGACACCTTCATTTGAATTTAACCTAATGTTAGCAACCTCTTTTTCAAAACTTTTCCACGAACAATCTTATATCCCTAATGAAAAATATGTCGTCTTATCCATTTTAAGTTTTATGCTTATTACCTCTTACAAAAATGCTTCAGCAAAACAATAAAGCAAAACTGACACTCTACTAGTCATAATAAATATTGTCTTGCTATTAACTTTACTGGCGATACTTACTGTTATTATATTTGTAAGACTTAACACAATGAAGTATTTTTCGGGAGATTAACGTGATGATTTAAAGGCTTCGGTAGTCATTCTACATCCATGCTGCAGCGTCCACAGCCTGTGACACCCCTTCTCTATTGCTGACGCCATCTGTGTGCTTGTGTAGGACATTCTTTCGCAACACAACCTGCTCCTCAAGGCGTGTAGCTATGTTCAGAGCTGATCTGAGAAATGACTACACACCAAGGCTCTGTGAAGCCAAGGGAAGATTGGTGGGTTGGGACTTTCGAGATATTCTTTTAAAAAAGATTTCTAGACACTATATTTTATTACAGTATTTTGTACTATCTCTTAATACCATCCCTTGTTTTCTCAACAATACCTTCTACTATTTGCATCATAGTTTGGTTAGTGAGTGTGGGCGGGAATGGTGATTAGCTCATTTTTAGCAAAGTAAAGTATTGCGTTTGGTATGTTGCCTTCATTGCTTTCAAGTTTTCTTTTTCTTTTCTTTTCTTTTTTTTTGAGATCTATACAGGAGGAACAATCCAATTCTGCCATATCCATAGAAATCTAAACTGTAATTTTAATAAAAATCTTTACCAATTATGGTCATCTCAGCTCTAGATAGTGAATACCAACTTCTAGCAAAGGGCATATGTCAAAGTACACTGATATTCTATGACTCATACAGTTTCTAGTTATTACTAATAATTTTATGATATATTCACATTTCTGACAAATAGATTAAATCTTATATAGATTCAAAATTCTTCATTTATGTGGAAACATTCTTACGATGTCAGGATAAGCATACATCTACATGTGCCTTTGTTTCTTTGTTTCCTTTTGGTTGGGCTTCTTAAGAGAGAAAAAGTTGAAAATACGTCACTTTCAATTCTACAACAGTAACAGAAACCTAGATGATATGCAAAAATCACACTTATTTGCTATGATAAAAAAGAAAACCAACTATTCAAAAATATCAGTAAAGAAACAAAATGAATATAAGAGAAAGATATAATATCATTGTGTCATTATTTTACATAAAGACTTTCAAAAATATACCATGTTATTAGCCCTGACATGAAATCTGAAAAAAAATTATTTATTTATTTATTTATGACCGAGTCTCACTCTGTAGTCCAGGAGAGTCATGAGCTCAGTATGAAGACCAGGCTGACCTCAAACTTGCAATCTTCCTTGAAAAAACTTTTTAAGTTGGACTTAAAAGATTTTAGGAAATCTGCTGTTTAAAAGACATTGCTAAGGCAGCTGAAAGTTAAGCTGCTTCCTGGAAGGAAATAATTGGAAAGTCACGTAAATGACAACGACTGGTATGCAGAATATGAAAACAAATACCTGTAGGAGAGCAAAAACCTTATAAATTGGCATAATATTCAACCAAAAATATCCATTGTCTAATGGTGCATACAGATGGCACTTAAGTCTATACGATCACTGTTGGACACCTGAGATATTCTAATTAAACTACAATGAGCATCCACTACATGTCCTTTATAATGTCAATAATAATAGTAAATCTAGAAATGCAAACTGTTGACAAGAACCCGTTACTACTAAAATTCTTATGTATGTCTTTTGGAAGTACAAAAATACTGCAATTTGAAAAAAATATTTGGGGATGTTTAAGAATAAAATGCTTCCCATGGACACAGCAATCCTACTGTACATATTTATTCAAGAAAGATGAAAATTCAGATTCACAATAATGTGTCTGTAGCATGTGTATTTGTAATTCCCAAAAATGCTAAAATAATCCTTTAATTATTGAATCAATTGACAACTATGGTCCACCCGTGCAGAGGAATACGACAAGGGAAAAAAGAGCCAAACCATCAGTGAATGCAGCAACAATTAAAATTTCCTTTTCAGAATATGAGAAGAAATTGATAATAAAAATCATATAGACATAAGTATTTATCATGAAATATGACGAAGGATATTGTAGACACAATTGTGACACATTGTGGAAATAAACAAAATAAGCTAGTGGCAAAATATCCCATACTAACTGAATATAGGCTCAAAAAGTTACATATTCCATGATTTTACTTGTATGATGTCCTGAACATGGTGACAGGTACCATATAGATAGTAGTGAACGGTAGGTTATTGTGAACAGTAAGCATAATTAACAACCAAGAACCTGTTCATGTTTTTTTAATCATCTCTAAATTATTTTAATATATTAGGAAATTTTAAAATACAGGGTAAAAATGTGGGCTCTCTTCTCTAGTGAGCATGTTTAGTACTAAAGGATTTGACTTCCTAAAAGCGACTTAAATAGGGTTTGACATACATATTAAAGAAGTTTTAATCACCAGACAAAAGAAAGCACAGGATTGTGACCTGAACAAAGGGGTTCAATGAGATGAATGTCATATTTATCAAAACTTTCTGCTGAGTCACTTTCAAGGTGGCTGTATTAACTGAAGGTAGATTTGGTCACACTAAGATTGTTCAGTCTCACCTAGGGAAAACGAATAAAAGTATCGCAACAAATAGGGAAGAGGGTGTACATTACATCACTAACCATTACTTCTTTCAACTAAAGTAATAAAATGGAAGAAAGTGAATAGAACGAAACAGATCATAAACAAAATGAGGTTGATTGGTGGAAGTACAAATGGATCATTAATGACATTAACTGTGAACAGTTAGAAAGTAATTGTCAAGAAAATAGAAAACATTTTGAGTTGAACAATAATTTTTCAATTATCTCAGATTTGGTGAATGTAGAGGTAAATGCACAATGTAGGTTTTAAATTGTATGTTAGTAAAGAAAAATTGCTTATGAACATTGATAAAGTTTTGCATAAAAGGCTCAACTCCATTATAAACCTTAAAATTTGCACGTACCTATGCCAATGGAATGGGAAAAAAAGAATAAAAAGAAAGTTGTAGAATTTAAAACAAAATCAATAGAAATGCCCAATAGACATACGAGAATTTCTGAAAAGATAAAAGAGAATTATGAAGAACCAAAAGTAGATGTGTTGATAAAATCCTTGGAAAAATTCTGTATGTGATAACACTGAAGAGAACACGGTCATATAACTTCTTTTTAGTGCAAAAGCAGAAATAATACAGAGAAAATAAAAATGGAACACACCAAAGGTAATGGCCAATTACTTGAAAGATAAAGACTGCCAATACGACATGAGACTAAAACCTGAATAGATGTATCTGAACACCTAGATAACTATATTTGTGAATAAAAACATCATTTGCCACTTAAGATCTCATCACTGATGAAGAAAAGTTATAGGTGGGGTTTTTTGGCAAATGATTTTAAAAAATTAATGAAAACCAAATGGGACTCACATAAAAACTAAAAAGTGTGAAGATTTTGCAATCCATTTTAGTAGGAAAAAAAGAGCAATAATAATAAAACCCAGCAAGAGATTTACAATAAAATTACCAAAGTTCTCAAGAAATATTTAAAAGTCAAATAGAAATGGATTGATCACCGTCATTAACCTCATCTTTGCTGAATTAGCCTGATCGGCATTGCCTTAGGTTCCTCATTCAATTACTGATCACCTACAGTGCACTCAGGCATCACAGCTAGTTAAATCTTTACCACTCAGAAATTGCCGTGTTGACAACAAGTTATAGTATTCCTCAGTAGATCTGTTAATAGATCTTGTACATAAAGACACACTTGTGCCTTTCTTTGTATTGCGTTTCCTGCACATGAAACTTATCACCACTTTCTGGTGCATGACTAGGCTCAGGGGAGTTTGTAATATGAATTCTACCTAGATAGTGATCAAATCACACAGACAAATTTGGAAAAGTCTAAGTCCTTTTTTGGAATAAGCTATAAAATGTCATATGTTTACAGTTAAATGCATCTTATATCCATTTTTATTTTTTGTCTTGTTTTATAGATTATGTCCTATGCAATTTCATTACAGCCTTTTACTAAAATTTTAGACTTTTAATATTGACTTAATATGGCATCTACAATAAGCGATATTTCTCAAGATGAGTTTCTGTGTTCACTTCTCTAAAAAGAGCATTTTTCATGTTATCAACATGTTTATTTGAAGTCATTATGCGTCATATATCTCTGCTCCAAATTTATTTGACTTCAGTTTGGGAATGTTGAAGACATGAAAGTGAATAATTTGCAAATTTTGAGGAATTTTTCAAAAATGATTTTATTTATTGTGTTGCACTTCACAGCATGTTTAACCTCCAACTTTACTTACGTTTTCATCTATCTCATTTAGAAGACAGTCTCTAAGCTCATGGAACAAGTCAATCTCTTTCAGATAAAAAGATAATTATGTCGTTGTTTGAGCATCTTCAAAATCCTTTCTTTAAAATGTAGATTTTGTTTTACATTCATTAATTTCCAAAAAAGTATAGAAATATCTGCCAGCTTCACAACCACTAATTAAAAGTCATTTATTTACAAAAATTGGTTTTTCAAGGCTTTTGTTGTCTAATATTATTTTCTATCAGATTACAATTTAAAAACACACTGTGGCTGAAATTGGACCAAATATGGAAGAGAGAACCTAATACAAAATATTAACTCTGTTATTTTTGTTAAAAAATTTACATCCTTAAAAATTAGAAAATATCACTATGTAACTTCTCCAATAGGGCAAACAATATAATTCATATTTTGATATAAAGTGTAAAGACTTCTGCAAAGTATTGCTGTGAAAATTTGGAATTACCTCTTGAATTGATTAAACATATAATCTTCACTAATTTAAAACCCCTCACATGACTTCACATTTGCTATTTATTGGAACAGCATATTTTGCCTGCCTTATCTTTCTTTTAGTGAAATTTATAATATGCACATCAAGAATTTATTTTATTTTTCTTATGTGTGCCCAACTTTTCCTGTCTTCTCTAACTACTATCCTTCGAGATAACTTTTCCTTCTACAGGAGCGTAATTCTCACAGTCCTGACCAACAGTCTCTTCAATTTTGCTCTGTTCTCATTCACTTTGATTCTTACCAAGTGATTGGTTCCCTCATCTGTAGCTCTATCAGTATGACTTACTGAGCTACGACATTCTAAGGGTCTTCTGGGTATTTCTGTTAACATGCTACACTGGTGACCGCGCTCCAGCTAGCTAAGGGGTACACAGAAGCACCAATTCTAAATTTCTCTTCTCCTGCCTCACATCCATTCTGTAGGTATGAACATCTAATTCCTAGCTGCAACTCTGATTAGGTCACTTAAACGTTCAAAAATCATTCAATATATCTCTTTTCTTTTCAGTGCATGAAGATCTAAATTCTTGACTCTAGCTCATACAGATAACTGACACTTCTCTCCCAGGTTTTCTTTCTACTTTTCATCATCTTTGTATTTCTAGATCTAACCTCCTGCTCAAGTTCTCCATCAGCCTAGTCTAGGCCCACTCATGTTTGGTTTCCAACATAAAGACTTGCAAAATGGTCATGATCACAGAAGGCACTGTGTAACCATTTTTGTCTGAGATAATTTGTAACAGGAAGTCCCTTAAAAATTAAAGAAAATGAGTACAGTATTTTAAATTTCCAAATATAATTTTGAACTGATTTCATTAAGGAATAATATATCTCAGTTTATGTTCAATTAGCTAGAAGAAAAAGCCACATTATGCATCACTACAACAGGAATGATAATTAGCCCTAGTTAAAACTTACAGGATATGAATAAGGTAAAAGCAGAAGATAGAATTATTTCACATGGAAAATATAATTTTCATTCATGGAAAAAATAGAGTATCAAGATTAGAATTTTAACTCTAAATACTCAGATTTATCTAAAAAACTATGTGGTATATAGACACATGCCAGTGTATGCATACACACACAGGCACACACACTGGAAGCTCAGACTAAAAGTCCTTTGATGAACTTCACGCATATAAAAAATAGAACATGTTTTCAATAAACTAGTCAGTAGATTATAGAAGTATCGAACTGAAATTATTTGTTCCATACATATATGTGTGTGTGTGCACATATATATATGACTCTGGAAAAGTCGGCCAAGTTAAGGTACCAATTATGACCATTCTGAGACACTAGTCTTCTTTGTTGTCAGAATAAAAAATCCCTGATTGCATTAACAAGTACAATATCCATAAATATGATATCTTCATTCTAAAACTAAAAAAAACATGATTTCTTCTTTAGGTTATCACTATGTCAATCCTTATTTGTAACTCTAACAATGTTAGAGACCATCTTCAAATTAATAAGTACACTTTGTTATAACTATAACCTTACTTGATTAACATTTATCTTTATTGAGAATAAGTAAAATCACTTCTAGAAAAGCATGAACTTTATTTTCATGTCAAATTTGTTTTATTATCTTCCCAAACCTTACTGTTTTTTTAAAGATTATAATAAAATTATCATTTATGTAATCTTTTATATTTTAATGACTTTATATTTGTAAAAAAGAATTATAAAATTAGAAGGTGATTCTCATTTTCAGACCAAAGTAATAAATAAAATAATAAAGAAAAGGCATACTAGAAATATTAAAACATATTTTTCTCATAAATACATAGCTCTACATTCCATAGCTATGATAATGCATCATTTAACTTGGGATTTATTTCTGTTCCTAAAAACATGGTCAAAGTAATGAATATTCTCTCTGGCTGTCTTTGAACTTAAGGTTATTTTAACTGTGTAAATTAAAATTAAAATTGATGCTGTTCAATAATAAGTTAAGACAGAATGAACATATTTGCATTAATTATAGATACGATTTAATTATGGCAATTAGTGCATAAAATAGTGAGAATAAAAGGCTACCAAAGTTTAGAGGTTTGCTGACGTATGTGGAATTAGCAATTTGTGAGACTTTAAGGCTGATAGACTATGACGAATACATAAAAATCTGCAGCATTCATTGAATAAAGTATGGGACAAGCATTACAGTCATATAACCTAATTTGGGAGGTTTTGCATTTACATTGTAAAGATTCTATATAAAATAGATTACACGCGTATCTTATTTTGACTGTTGCTCATTTTTATATGACTCCAAGCTATAAATCTTCATAAGACAATCGATGTCAACAACTGATCTACCAATATTGCTGTTGTAAGAGCAATGTGAGTTCAGAGATGGGCAATTATTCACATGATAATCTGCTCTATAAATCATAGTAATGCATATAAATTACATTTGTTGATACAGTTACAGCATCCAACATTTATAGTATTGATACTACTTATTTAAAATTTTCAGAGAAATTCCAATTTCCCTAGCCCAAGGCTGTTGTATACATTCAGTCAGTACATTTTTTATACCTTCAAAACCCTTTCGAGGTTCTGCTTTAATATAGCAGAAACCTCAGTATTTTGCCAGATTATAAATTTAAAACTAAAGTTCATCTTACTACTTTGAATACAAAATTTTACTTCTTTTATATAAATGCATTATCGTCAAATCAGTTTTTCATACAAAGTGTTGTTGGTAAACTGAAAACATAAAGTGCTATGACGTTACTAAAACAAGAAATAATTTTTGACTTCTTGCAAGGTATCCACAAGTTATCCCATTGACTTATGCCCCTTTAAAATGTGACTTTAGTAGTCTTCGAATTAGGAGCTAGAGAAAGTTTTCTAAACTTTACAGCTAGACCCAGCCATGTGACCTCAATTGGCTAATGGGACCTTAGCAAACAGGATTAAAAAGCATGCGTGCATTGGGGCCCGGTCTTTCTGGCTTCTGGGACATGTCACCCCACAAGCAACCTATGGACTGTCATCTCAGCCATCATAACCGACCTACACATCTATACCAGGATACTCTAGATTAATCAGCCTCATTCCAGCAGGTATACACAACAGCAACACAAATTGTGTGGAAAGGGAGCAAAGTTGAGAGGAAGAATAAATGCTTGAGGTTTCAAGCCTTTAAAGCTTGGAAAGATGATTTGTTTTTCATCAATGGCTAAATGAATCAGTTTTCTTATATCACTCTTAGGTAATTACACTAATTTTTATTTATATAACAAAAATAATCTGCAAAACTCAAGTTGATTCTAGCAAAACATTATGTTAAATGTGGTAACATTATAATAGGACATAAGGCCCTTTATTAAAAGTATTTTATAAAGTTCTCCATACTAAATATGTGACTACTCATTAATGTCACAAATTCTGAAATATTACACAAGACTAGAGGCTGTAAAAATTATTCCAGATAAATGTAAACCAATAAATAATATTCAAGTTACTTTCAGTACAAAAGCATTTTACTTGATTGGAATTTTGCGATGTCCCTCCTTTATAAATTCTGGTAACTTATATAGTAGAGTATACTTGGCTTACACCTTTGTGATTTCGATTTTGATGATCCAGAAAAAATCAATATGCTGGAAAGAAAGTAAAATCAGAACACAACGTGAAGTGCTGATGGAAAAATGTAGAAAGATGAAGAGGACAACAGGAACAGTGTCACCTAGACACTGATTAAAAAACTAGTACCAGGCGAAAGAACTATGATGAAATCATAATAAATTGCTATAGAAGAACTGATGAAATTTAGAAAAATAACTAGGGAAAGTGAAAAAAAGCAGACATTAATGAATGACATTTTTATTCTACACCAGAAATACAGGATTAAGGGCAAAGAGAGAAAACATAAAACTTTACAGAAGCTGGATTTAATAAGTTACTTCATAAATAGTCTCCAGAGAGGAAATGACTGATAGTCTCTGATTATTCACAAACTATATTGGAGATGCATGTGTGTGTTTATTTACATTCTTAAAAATAAGAAAATAGATAAAGAAAAATATTTAACATGAGCACTTTACCTAGAATATTTCTTTAAGCACTTCAACTTAGTTATTCATAACAAAAACATCTGTAGAAAAATAATAAAAAGATATTTTTAAAGATAGTATTATGTTAATTGCTCTCGCTGTTTTCTTTCTTATTTCTAAGTCACTCAAATTTCAAAATTAGTACTTTTGCAAATTGGTTAAGCAGAATGTAATTGGAGTTCAGAGTGCGGTCAGGGTCAAGAAAACAGGTCGGCAGCATAAAGCCAACAGTTAGCACTCAAAACCTTCATTTGCATATCTGAATATCCGCAAGTACATAATTCCCTCTCTACCCTTATTTACTTTGTGAACCTGACAAATAACTTTAGTACTTCCCAGGTTTTTTTCCTTTCCCTCACTTTTTTTTTTGATGAATTATGTAAGTTGACCCAAACTTGCTTCAGGAACAAAAATAAACCTTCTGATTACGACAAAAAGAGATCAAATTGTAAACCTCTATCTGGACCCAAGCAGCAGGTTATCAAGGGGGAGATGAGAACTGGGTAGGCAGGGACACCTTATAATGTCTCAATATGGTAACTATTTTAAAAACACTGAAATAACTAAATTAAGATGGTGTCCTGATACAGGCTTAATCACATTATTGGATATAAATTCATTTCACAAGTCAGTGGTTTTTCTTCAGGTTTTTATTGAAAAATATGAGTGTATATTCACAAAAATATATGAATCTTTGGTGGCTGTTCCTGAAGGTGTGGTAAAGAGAAAAAAAATACATTAACAATGACACAGAAATGTAGTAAAATAATTTTAGATTGTAGGAGGTTTAACATTTCATTTAAAATTCTTTGCCTGCTTTTATCAGCCACTTGAAGACCACATATCTAAGGTCCTTTCATCTGCTGCCTGGCTAAATCTAGGAAGACCATTTAACACACTAAGTAGGAAAGGGTTTATTTAAATCTAGCTATGAAGATGGTGACAGGGAACATTTTTCCAAAAAGCTGTACATCTTGAAGTAGCCCTGGTACGTAGAGGAGATCTTTTAGAATAGGCAGGAGGGGAGAAGAATGGCAGAGTTTTTAATCTGACTTTACAAAATAATCTGTGTAGGAAATGCCACGAAAGGACAACTCACTGCCTGTGAGCGGGAGGTGGGGCAATTCGCACTCTGTTACCAGCTGGAGGTAGGGCTGCCAGACTGCTTGATGGGGCCTGTAAGCTACCATATGGATGCACCTTTGGCCCTAGAATCCATCCTTTTCTATGTGGCCCTCTTCTTTCTAGCTCCATATTTACACATCCTCAGGGGAAAACATTTAGGGGCAAAGTGTGGAAGCAGGTTACCCCTTCATCCTGAGCAACCACTTACCTTTTTGCACTGATAAAACAAAGAAATCTGAGTTTTCAGTTTGTGACATTTCTATACTTTTTTTTTTTTAATGGGACTAAAGCCAGAAAATTTGACACTGATCTAGATTCCTGTGCAGCTTTTTTTTTTTTTTAATACTGAGAGAGGGTTTTTGCTGTCACTAAATTGCCCAAGCTGGGCTCAAACTCGGCTATCCTCCTGTCTCGGCCTCACAGACTGCTGGGATTACAATCTTGAGCCAACGAGGCCTGGATGTCATTTTAGTGGACAACGCTATCCTGTTGGTATCAAAACTACAATATAATCACAGGGAAACACTCTGTGTCCTTAAAATATTTTCAAAGTCTTAACAAAATTAAAAACCACGAGTGATTATGGATGTACATTTTAAGGGTTCAGAAAGTCATAGAATTCAGGAAATATTATTTTCATATATGAGTAAATTATTCCCAATAAATAACTCATATGATACAGTAGAGAGAGAGAGAGAGAGAGAGAAACAGAGAGAGACAGAGAGAGAGAGAGAGAGAGAGAGAGAGAGAGAGAGAGAGAGAGAGAGAGAGAGAGGATATTTGGCTATGACACAAATTGAAGCCAAAGGACTTAAAATCTGCAGAAGTCTTACAGGCATAATTGGATATTCCATAGAATACTGATGAAATTTAAAATTCTTTAGTTTCTATAACAAATACCAAGGTGATAAAAAAAAATCTTTCTATAGTCCCTTACTCTTATGGCTTATATCTAATATATTCTCTAAACAGCTCATGGGTTCAGGGGTAAAGCTCTTGGAAGGTGATTGCATCTAAGGGCTCTAGAATCATTAATGGACTAGTGATTGAAGAATTCGTAACTTAATGACATTGTTGGGAGGTGAGGATGCTTGCAAAAATGGAACGTTGATCTTGGGACAAGACACGGGGATGATGTCTTGTAACCGGCCTCTTCTTGTCTAGCCTTTTCTTTTCTTTCTGCTCCTGGCTACAAAGAGAGAGGAGCTTTACTCCAACAGACCCTTGTGCTACGGCGCGTCTACCTCACCACAGGTCCAGAAACGATAGAGTCAACCAACCTTGGCAGGAAAATTCTGAACTGTTAGCCAAAACAAATCTTTCCTCCTTTAAGTTTCTTTGAAAGATACTTTTACAGTGATAGAAAGGTGACTAACATACTTACATTAGAAGAAATCTTACACTTAGTATCTTATGTATGTATTATTTAAGTATATTCAGGCAATGTTCCAATTTTATGAAGTTCTGGTTTGAATTTATGTATTCTAATAAAGAATATGTTTGTTATGTCACCTAATTAATTAATTAAATACCTTTTTACCAAAATATCTGAAACTTTCAATTCTAATTAATAAATTAATATTATCTCACCACTGCTAACTTACTTTAATAAATCAAATAAAGAGAGTTTTTTTTATTTTATATCCTGAGTTGTGGCACTGGCCAAAGGGTATATTACCTTTTTTATAGTTCCCATTTACCTGGCAGCGTTATTTTAACATTTTAGAAGCCGTATATTTGCCAATCCTTTTCTTCATACAATCTCTCTTCTTCTCTTTAGAGTTTTCATTCCCTTAACAATGTACCAGAATAAGGCCAATGAAAGTTATTTCTTCCTTCTTAAAAAGGATGGCTGGGACAGAGAAGTTGACAGAAGGAAAGAAAGACACTACGGTGTTATTCTACTGCACATTAAATTCAGGAAGGATTGCACTTGAAACCAAACTTCTAGAGAATATCCATCCCTATATCTTCACAGAAAAATGTTGTAGCACACTTAGGGTTTGCCTGCATTTGATATTGTTCCCTTACAGTTTTCCTCAAATGAAGCCAAACTCATCTTTTCTGTTTCTCAAACAATATCTTTTCAGAAGATTTTTTTCTGGGAAAAAAAACTGATTTTGATATCAAATATATACCATTCTCTAAAGCCCTGTCAATGTTTTCATTTAGAAAGATTGTAATCTTTATGTGATATATATGTGCACAAAATATTCAAGCTCATTGCAACCATTAAGCACATATATATTAATAAAAATGGGGAAAAGATAAAAATCTGAATAACAGACAGTGATTTGGTTTAGATAATTCAGTTTCATATCAAATTACAGCCACCAAAATTGATCTCAGGCACAGATATCAACCATGATTGAAAAGAACAAGAAATAAACAAAAAGACAATACTAATAATTTCTAAATTAGTATATATCAATTTCATAAATTACCAGTGAAGTCCATGATATTAACTCATGGCATTATGCATTTCTATAGACTGACGCCACTTCAGATCATTTTTGGTGCATGCTACTAACACAGGAGTGTAAGGAGAGAGAAAGCTTTACTAATAAGACATGGTCACAATGCAGACACTAAGCCTAAAATTTCAAATTGAGATTAACGACTTTAAATCTTTTGAACTATACAGTTTGTCTCTTCATAAATATGCAAAAACATATACTACTATGTTTCAGAGAGTAGAAGTTCATTCTTGGATTTATTTCGCCAAGTGTTTACATTGGTAAAATTTTATGAAGCAAGTACAAAAGATCTGACCAATCAGGCCACTTCTTCTATATGAAAAACACATTATTTTTCTGATATAAAAGGAAAGAAGTTTTGTAGAGATTTTAATTTGTATTTTTTAAATACAACAACCATTCATTCTCCCATGGAAACTTTCGATAAGATATAGGTATTTTTATGTATGCACAAACAGGTTTTTTAAAAATGTGATATTTTTCACTGGGCACTAAATATCCCCAAGGCAGAGTTGTAGGCAATGATCTACATAAAATTGATGCTTTATGAAATGTATACCTTTTGTACTTTTGTTCTTTAAAGTTCAAATAAATGTTTCATATTCTCCACTACAGAATACATTATGTCTAGGACACATGAAAGGGAATATCTTACCATAAATTTATTGAATGTGCCATTTTAGTAGGTATGAACTAGGATGGAATTTTCCAATTGTTGAAAATATTACAAGGTCAGGAAATAAATTTTGGTGGTCAAAATACGTATTTATTCATATTCACGTCTATCTCCATATACCTATGTCTGTATGTTTATATTTTTGTGTATGTATATATATAATTGAATTAGAATAGGATAGATTTGGTTAGAATACATTGAGCTATAAATTTTCAGTGTGTCATACACTACAATGTAAAAATGTGATTCTTAATGTTGTCTGTACTCAAAAAAAATTTAAAAACGCTGAACCAATGTCTATATACCTAAATACTTTTCCTGAAGTTTGTACTTTTTGGTAAATTATTTTCTTCGTCACAAGTAAGAGGATCCCATATAGCAATCAGCCTACGTGGTAGTGGATATGAAAATTTATGGCAGTGAGGAAATACATGAGTTGTGGAATTTTTTTCAGCTCCTTTATGAGAAATAACAAGATGTTTCATTCACATCCTTTGCACTGAGGAATGTCATTTAGTTTACTGTAGGCTGATTTTTTAGCCTAATAAAGCAAATTTCTTAAAGAGCCTAGGTACTTGCTAATGGCAAACCACATGGATTTTAGGAAAAGTATTTCAGAGACACAATAGAAGTTAGGCCAACATGTGAATATTAGTAGAATTCTAATGATATTCCCTGTACCTTCTTCCTGATGAGATGTTGCTGAGTCTACTTGCTGATGTAGGAAATTCACATGGTTGTGCACGTGCCCAATTATAGAAGTTGCATTTGTGCCAATGTCCCACGGAGCTTTTCCTGTGATTCTCTTCATTATAGAACTCCTCTGAGTCATATTCTTTCCTCTCCCTGCAAAATGCCTTGTCTACTTAATATGGTGCAAGGAGAACTAGATGAGAAAGTACTGTGGATCTTTCTTTTATGTAGCAGTTGATGTATGAAAAAGAATTAATAGTTGGTAGGGCAAACCAATTATGATAAATTAACAGGAATCTGAATATTCTTATCCTACAATAGATAAATCCTCACACTGAATTATGTGGTAGATTATTTTGAGTTATTTAAACATGTATAATATTGACTAGCTTTTGAAGTTCACTGTGTAATACATCTCTTGTTCAGTTTCTTTGCAATGAGATGTCATTTACACCTCATACTGTACAACCCTTCAAGTGTGTTATTGTACAGAGTAGCCACTGAGCTAAGAGATACTTTGTTGTTGTTGTTGTTGTTGTTGTTGTTGTTGTAGGTCTGTTCCATGGCCTCACGGTTTTGGGGAGATCACTGTCAGGGTACGTATGTACTTGTGTATGTACTTTGTTAGAGAGAGAGGTGTAAAACTGTAGAGAATTTTTCAAATAGTTCTTTATAAATGCAACCAAATACGAGGTGGTAAGCAAATTTTTGCCTCTTTACATCTTCAATAGTGCCTGAGAGACATCACCAAAGAGAAACAACAGTAAAATCTCTAGAAAAATCTATAATAAATTTACCTTATTTAGAGATATTGGGAATAAAACCTGGAATATTTGTGCTGAGGTATATCCCAGTACATTATTATTTTTGCCAAGGCTGGACTTGAACTTGAGAACCTCCTGTCTCTGCTTCCCAGGCCACAGAATATGGATGTTACTACACAAAGCTCTGGTTTTTGTTCTTATATTTAAATCCAAAAAACTCTGGCATGTCTACAATCATATTTATTTTCACTCATTTTATCTTATAGATTTTACTTCATATTAACTGCTCAAATAGCAATTTCAAACTATCTTTGAATTTCGTGAGGATCTCCTCTGACAGTATTACTGGTTTTCTCATTCCTAAACAAGGTCTGCCTAATGTGCTTAAATCATCCCTCTGTACTTTTTTTCTAAGAATTAACCGCAGTGTTTGTCACATGTTAATAGCAAAACACATTTTCTAGTGATTATGCATTATGATTTTAATGATTCTTCTGAAAGTCAGGTTGAAATCTAATTGCTTTCTTATTAGAATTAGAGACAGATTCTAGAGGTATTTACTCATATAAACAAAATAAAATCATTATCACAGGAGTGAGTTAGATATAACAAAAGAAAGTTTGGTATCTTTTTCACTTTCACGCACGTTCTCTCACAATCGGATGCCTTTCACCAGGTTGAACCAGCAAAGCGGCCCTCCCCAGACTTATCCCCCTGTAATTGGGCTCCCAGGCCTCCAGCACACTAAGAGAAATAAGTTTCTATTGCTTTTAATTTTCACAACTGGCACAATTAAAACAGTATGTAAAGAAGATCACATTGGAAAACAAAATGAATTGTTTGAAAGTATTGAATTAGTTATTAAAGGACGTAGTATTCCTCCTCTTAGTTGCTACATTTAAAGCACCTCAGAACCACATTCAAATGAGAAAATATAAAGTAGGTAAGGTATTATGCTTAAAAATGTTTTGCGAAGTAAACAGTTTAATGTTAAATGTAAGTTATAATCAGTAGGTACATCGGTGGGTTCAGGGTTTACATCAAGTGAATACATAGGTTACTTCAGAGGCAACTGTGAGCCAGCAAAATTTACATAAGATTATATGTTTACATTTAAATTCTCATATTTTCCTCGGGTTTTACTGGATTCAGCTAGGGATAGCTGCCCTTACAAATACCGAAGAGCATTTTGAGTGCCACAAATGAGTGCTACAATTTCTATTTTCACAATTAATGTCCTTTAACTTGGGATGAACACATAAACCCTTATAGAGAAGCTCATATGATTTATTTGTAAATGTTTGATCAGTGCAAGACAGGAAACAGAAGTTTATCAAAACTGCCAATGTTGGAGTCCTATTATTTCTAATAATGTTAGAATGAAGATAACTATTTGATAGGAATTAATTACAATGCATGTTTGAGAAGCACAGGTGATATACATAAAGCCAGAAGCAGTGACCTGTGGTTTGAGTTCTCATTTTGAATGGCTCATTTGGAACACTGGGACTTTGGACACAGCACTTATATTTCCTGTGTCTTCAGGTGACTCATCTGCAAAGTGGGAATCAAGTTATCTACAGCCATACTCCAAGGTGTTGCTGTGATTATCAAATTAAATACCTCATAATTAGAGCTTAACAAATTATAGAAAATATTTATAAATGACAAAAAGCCCTAAAAATGAGAGAAATCTGTTTCTAAATAAGAAAGGAGATAAGCCACACACACACACACACACACACACACACACACTCACACACACACACACACACACACACACACACACACACACACCAAAAAAATCTCTGTGGGAGATACTAAACCACATAATAGAAGAAAAAATTCTAAACAGAATAAGGTCAAGTAGCAAAAAGGAAAGCATCCAGGCAAAACATTCATTTACTCAACAGGAGGAAAATATCTGACTGCATTTAGACTTTTTTTTTCTTTTTTTGGTGGCAACATCAGTGCTAAGATTTAGTAGAGAAATGTGCTTGCAAATTCGAGGAAAGAAATAAACCGTTAATCATATTTCCAGAAAACAATACTAGCAGCAATCATTACACGGATTTAAAACAAACAAAACTAATTAAAAGAACAAATAAGCCAAATGACTTGAATAAAAAAGTAAGGGAAAAGAGTATCCTTAATCCAAGAGGCTAGTAGTGAATGGTAACACATCCTGAGCCATTTACATGTGGAATTAAGAATGAAGTACCCAGGCAAGGAAAGTTGCAAAACAAAATGTAAATATTATGAACTCTGACAAAGTTAGAATGATGCAATTACTAAAAACTGAAAATGAAGAGGGACGAAGAAAAATTGGAGAGGAGCTAATCACCTCAAATTACACTGCAGGGAACCCACAAATGGTGCTGGAATTGGAACATGAAGCTAATGCATTCAGCTTTCTGGTAATATTCATAATCTCTTAATCATAAAAACCAACTTTTTAAAAGCACCTTTGTGGTAAAGATGTATTTCAGTCTATGAATCTTACACTTTATTCTAGGTTGGTTTTCTTCTATGAATTTATGTATGTACTTGAATCACAAATAGCACGATATGTCTCTATATTCTTTCTTCCTTTATTTGTGCAGAAATATAATTTAAAGAAGGCAAATATGTAGAAGAGATGTTCAGGATTTTCTTTTTATTCTTTTCTTCCGGGTGTAAAAATTTAAATTGATTCAAGTTGTTTTAAACTTGAATTAAAAAGACATTCTTGTAAAATCCCCTAGATCATACAACCCTTATATTACACACACAAAATGATGATAAAATAATTATGGATACTTCAGATCTATCTTTGAATGAACTCACTTGCATGGTAGAAAGAAATGTGCATAGACATTTTCTCTGCTCCCTGTAAGAGACAGATGTTTATTTAATATGTTGTGTCAGCAGGAAAGGCATACTGTGCTAATCTGACCCTCTGGTGTTGCATACAGACTCTACAAAGAGTGGAACACAGGGAATGCAGGGCTAGTTGTAACCAAGCGCTACGTTAGCATCACAGCTTTGAAGACCGAATGCAGAGAACAGAGATGTGTTCATACTCTGCCACCACAGACATCTTAAGAATTCAGGACTGCTTAGCTTTGCTGAGAAGTTATTTAAATCAAATTATCTGCTAGTTTAGGAACAACTATCAAGCTGCAATTGAGATGCAGGAATCAGCGGCACCTGAGGAAGCCGCTTACTCAAGGATCCTTGAACAGGAAAACAAACAAGCAACAGAAAGCAAGAGGCAGGTGAGTTGACCTCGCAAGAAGTTTGGAAATAATTAAGAAGTTTCTAGAGAACTGCATGGTCCAAATTTTTCAAGGGCAAATCGGTGAAATGCATGAAATTTAATCCTGCTCATAGGCTGAACTCATTTGAAGTTGAAAAAATATATTATAGTTACACATTGTTTTAAAAAGTATAACGATTACATATTTTAACTTCTTTACATTCAAATGTACTGTCTTAGTGCTAAACTATGTGTCCTGAATATTGATGTAGAATATTATCCTTGTTAACATGTATATAAAGTGGTACAATTCCTGTATGTTGATCTACTGTTGCAGACACTATGCACTGATCTACAAAACATTCATACCTACATTGTTCTATTAGAATTATACTATTAATTTTGAAAAATGATTTGAATCCCAAGATATGTCCAGAAAGTAGATAGATGCACAATATATTTTTTCTGCTTTCTCTATTTATTCTGCTTTGATGGACCAGCTAGAAAAGATGAATTTTGAAATGTGTGATGATGAAAAATTTTATAGATAATAAAAGGACTTCATCTAGCCACATGCAGTTGGCGGTGGAAGGTCATTGGTTAGCAAATAGAGCAGATCCAAGCATAGTTTGTTAGGTTGGGTAACTGGAGATGTGTTTTGGGGAAGCTGCATTTTCTAGCAGAAGTCTACTTCTGTTCCTCAGGATTAACCAGACCAAAACTTTTTTTCTCTAGGATTAAACTACCAACCCAGAAAGCAACTTTAAATGAGAAAGCTTATGTGTAAGAGTCGAACATTGGCTAAATGCAAAGAAGCCAGAAGCTGGCATTAGTGAAAAAGGAACACACGGAGAAATAAAAATCATACCAAGTATGATTAATTAAATCTTTGCATGTGCCTTTTTTGTTTAATAAGTTCTCTTATGCATAAACTATGGGAACTTTAAAATTTTATTCAAAATTGTGAACATAAAAATTGGTGACAATTAATATAAAACTGAATTTTTAAATTTAAAAAACTCAGCTCTATGCTATTATTTTCTGTGTTCTTTCTTGAAATGGAAACATTTTGATAAGTTTCTGCCAAACTGATTTCATTAAAACGAAAAATGAAGGTGGAGGAAATTGTGTCAGGCTTCTTCAAGTATAATGGGAATAAGATTTGTGGCAAGAATAAATTGCACACATTCGTGCACAGATGGCGTATAGTGTCCGAATAGCTTATGAAATACATATTTTCTTTGTATTTTAAGTATTTCTTTTTGCAATATACATATATATGTATACGTAGGGAGATTTTCAGGGAATAAGTAAATCTTCTTTCTACTTCTGTTTTCAAACAAGATTTGCTGTTTGGCTACGTAATGTCACCCCTCCTCTGCTTTGTCATGTTTCTAATTTACCTAGGTGCCAACAGCAGCAAGAGGTAACACAGAGCAGACGCTTGTGAACTACCAACAAGGGGTTCCATGCGTAAAGTTTGGGAAGTCCAAATGCCACAGCTCACAGTTATGCTGCAAAATGAGTGATGTCTATCTTATTTAGTCTGTAGATAGATTCCACCATGCTTCCTGCATTCACTATGACATCTACTGTTAAAAACACCCTGGCTCAGAAAATAAATACTGGGACACTTCTACTGGCTGCAATGTTCACAATTGTGTTCCCAGAGAGACACAAGTTGGCCTAAATCGCCTCAAAAGAGTATCTTTGTCATCTATGAATTTATCTGTACGATGAATTTTCAAAATTATCTGTGATTATTCTCAGCTTCTTCTTAGAGTAAGGAGTTTCTTAATTTACATGTATAAGATTTTATTTCTTCAAATACTAAATTGCCTAACAGGCCAACCTGAAAGAACTTAGGGAATTGCTGCAAGTGCTGGTAACATTAACCAAGGAAATACACTCTTGTATGCTAGCCTGGTATGTTTTCTTTTTTATAGAAAAAAATAAAGTAAAAGCTCTGAACAAATTTTTACACTTCCATGTTTTTCTTTTTCTTTTTCTTTTTTTTTAAGTGATTAGTGATGTAAAGTCAGTTGGCTATACAGGTACCTATTGTATTCAATCTGCTCAGAAACTAGAAAGTAACGCAGTATCAAGAAAAAGTTTTCAGTACCTAGAGTGTAGTCAATACAATATATTAGTGAAGTTCTATATTTTCATGTACTATTTATAAGTGTTAGTATAACTATCTTAATTAAACACTTTATTATGAACACTCCTTGTTCTCATTTCATTTTGGTACTAGGGAAAAATAGCTTAGAAATCAAGTTTTGAAACTGTGATTAAGTATATAATGCTTTGTTGATAAATTAAAATAATACTTTAAAATAGATTTCTGTATTTATGAAATAGTTCATTTTTTCTAATTTTTACATAGCAATCTTTTCATTATTTATCCATATAAATTTATTTCCACATATTCACACATAACTCAGTGATGTCTGATCAATCTGAAGGATTCTGATGAATTATGAAAGGCTGTCTCCTGAGAAGAAGCACACTTATGCCTAAATGAATCATGACTAAGCTAAAATCTTGATTTTTAGCATGCTACTACATGATAAATTCCACATAGCAAATGCATATACACTTGAAGGATAAATATTCTGGCTTGTTTTCAATGATGTACATCCCCACATAAATCTAATTTTTAAATCTTTTCATTTTTTTAGTAAGTACATATCTACCAAAGCTGAAAAGAGGTGTAATATATTAAATCAAAATCACTCTATTCAGTATATTTTGCAAAAAGTCCAAAAATGACCAAATGCCCCGTTTAGTATTCGTATGACAGTGTATTTTCAACTTTAAATTAATTTAGAGAGGCATATATTAGAGGCTAAAAGCAGCAACTCTGCAGTTGAACTCAAAATCGTATCCCATACGTTGCTTTAGCGCCACTGTCCTCCACTGTTTTCCAATTGATTCATTGCTTTAATTTCTTCCCATAGGTCAGTAGCTGAGGAAAACTTAATATATAAAGAGCTAAAGGGGATTCTGTCTCCTCCCTCAAGCTCAAAAACAAGCTCTACATTATTGTTACCAGTAATCCAAAGCCAGTGTCACATACCTTTCGGGAATGGATTTCTTTCACATACAATGGAAGAAGAAACTCAGATATACCTTCAAGTCGGATTCCCTTCTTGGTGACTCTCAGATTCCCCATACCATCCTACAAGCAATGAAATATAGTTCACTTTTAGGTTACTTAGAGAATGACTAGTCGGCCTAAATTGAGAAAACAGCTCAAATCATGATGATTTAAGGAAAATGAAAGACCGAATCTGCTTCATGAATGCTTGCAGCACTATTTAAACAGAACAAGAAAGGAGAGCACAAGCACCTGGTACTTTCTCCAAGCTCTATCGCCACTGACTAAGACTGAACCTGTACCTACTACATGTGTTAATTCAAGTATTTGTTTGGTCAAGTGATATTAGCTAACTGGCTATTGGAAATAACTTTGCAGAGAGATCTAATAGTATTATTATAAATATGCAAATAATTCTACAATAATCAAGTAGTTCTACTTGTATAATCAAATTAACAATTAATTAATGGTTGATATTGCAAACGATGGCTTTTGAAAATCATGAGCAAACATATGGACACTCATTGGAAAACAAGTATGGGGAAGATAAAGCAAATATATAAAAATATTGATAAGACACTAAATAAGTAAAATCAAAACACTTTTGTAAATTAAAGATAGGAGTTTTTTCTGATGAGTTCCCAATAGAGTTTAAAATCATTGACAAAGGGCTTGAAAATGCGAAACTTTATAGAGGATGTCTGAGGAGAATGGAAGAAAATGAATATATAGGGAACAGAAAAGCCTGCCTTTTCATGTGACTAATGCTTGAAGCTTCCTACATTGGGATATCAGGAGAGAAAACAAGTAAAACCTGTTTTGGAACCAAAGAAAGAAGAACTCTCCATACTTAAGTCAGTTTCCAAGAGGAAATATTACTAAACTACAAAACTAGCTCAATGGCAAGAAAAAATGGATTTAAGCTTCGGAAGTAATCTGGCAGAAATACTGTTTAGGACTAATTGTAGTAATGCCCAACTTTATAAAAAGTGTGAGGAGTATTATGAGAAAACAATCTAGAATCCTGGTGACTAATTAAGTTAGCAACACAAAGACGAATATTCAGGATTAGTCAAAATTTCAAACCTCAGGGTAAATAAGAAAATGTGGTGATTTTTAAACTAGCCTTGTGACATCTGTTAGGTATATTGCTACAAGTACATGTAACTATCAACTTTGTAAATGTGAGATGTCTCTGCAAAATTCTCATACATATCCCTTCACTAGTACACCTTTAGATAGTGGTTTGGGAGTGGAAAGTGCTTAAGCATGCTCAAGTCTATCATGAAAGTCAGCACATTCTACATATAAAGGTGCATATAAGGTGAAGCTCTTGGATAATAACTTGTTCTGTGGGTTTCTGGAATGGAGGCTGTATGTCCAAGAAGTCATGACTAGTGTAAGAGACATGCCGGAAAACATAACAGCTTTATAATCCTTCCTCTTTCTTTCCAAATAAAGAAGCCAGTGAGGTAATGTAACATGAAAATATTAGCAACAGAAATAATTAATTTACACAGTTTTGAAAAAAGTATTTTGAAAAGTTTTGAAAAGTGAGAGTTATTGAAGTAAGAGGTCTCTTTTATAGATGAAAAAAGGAATAAATTCTAGTTGAATTAAATTTAAAATAAATACCCAGAGGGAGAGCCTGTCTCAAAATAAATAAATAGATAAAAATAAATAAATACAAAGCAAAACGTTTCTTAGGACAAGGGAAGAAAAGTAAAACTCTTACTGGACAGGTGTATTAGGAAACCAACCCTAGATAAATAAATATAGGAATTTCAAGTAGTATTGATAGTGTATTTTGATGAGGAAAACAGGTGTTCTTTTGTTAGAACAATGGCACATCCTGTTTCCTCTACTTAAACTGTCTTTGAGATGTTTCATAATAACTTCATTCACTTTCAAAAGTGCAAAATATCAAGGATTTAGTCCTTACATATCTTGGTCACTATTGTATGGGCTCTTATTAGTGTTATTTTGCTGCCTTATCCCTATTTACAAAACAGAAACAGGCAGAATTAGCAACGACAGAGAGACTCCAGGATTCACTAGGCAGGTATGACAGAAAAACGTGCCATTCTTAATTAGTGGAAAATTATCCTCCTAAATGGTGGAATTTTTTTTGGGGGGGGAGGGTAGTGACCAAGAAAGGGAGGGCTATAAAAATAGAAAAGAGCTGGTGAATAGCAGTGCTTCAAATACCAGCCATATCCAGTGAACATTAAGAAATCGGTACAATTTCAGAAAAAGCTCATCATCGGAAAAAGAAACTTTGGATTTTAAGATCTTGGAGGTGAGAGACTTTCCAGACATAATGCAGTCTGAGGAAAATCAACACAATAGTTGCAGAAGTACAGCAGAGACAGAATTCTCTGGAATTCAGGAAACCAAGAATACTAGAATATGTAATATGGCATGAAGCATGAAAAAAGTCATTTTATCTCAGAGTTATTTTCTTGATAAAATCTCACTCAGTGACACATCTATATGTATTTTTCCTTTTTGCCAGTGAAAGCCTACTAAAATGCTTCCAACTGGGTTGCTACAGAAATACCTGATGACACTGCTAACTTATCTTAAAAAATTGTCACAATGTAATTCCCATCTCAATACCAGCCTTAAAACAATGCTGGAGAAGATGAATAGAAATAAGAAAACTGGACAGCCAAAGTCAAGTGATATTATTTATGCTATCATCACATTTTATTTTACAGTTTTCAGTCTTGAACTACCTTTTTATTGTATTTTTCAACAGAATACATAAGTACAGCTCTATTCATAATTGTTTAATTTAAACTAGATAAAATATAATTCCCTTAAATTACTATAGGACTCTTCCTACCCTATTTTGTGCTGAATCCTGTCACTCTACTATGTATCATCCATCTTGTCATTTCGCTTGTCTTATATGATCTTTCTCATATTGCCCTGATTGAGTTATAAAGTGTACAAAGCTTTGTAATGCACATTTACCAAACAATTAATCTAATCCTCACACTTGTGCAATAAATCCACTGTAATTTAAGAGAAAATGAAATAATCTTGTTTCTCTTCTACAGGAGCATAAGGAAGTGGTGTTATTCTTACTGTCACTAAAGCTTCCTGATTTATTATCTTCTTAATTGGTTCTCCATTTAAAAGAGAGAAAGTCATTTCTTTTTAAATTTTTTGTTGCCAATGACACTGACGAAACCAGGAAAAAACAAGTTCTAATGTATTTTTTCCCCCTCGGGATCCTATTTTGTTTTCATCATCTTTCTCCAGGAAGCCTGAGCCACTTAACTAATCTGTGCTTTAAATGTATCTTCTACAAGGAAAAAAAATATGACAGAAATCACATGCTTTTTGCAAGAATTTAATGAGACCATGAAGATCTAAAAATGAGGCCTAAATCATACGGAGGTATGGATTTGCTCAATTATTTTAATTGATGCATTTTATAGAAAAATTTAGTTTGGTTTCAGTAGCTTCTATCACATCTTATCAATATCCCAGTGATAATAATAACTTTTTCATCACTATCTGGTAATCTGACAAGCTGCTACAGTTTGAATGTGTCCCCTTTAAAAAGCAGGTGTTGATACCTAAGGGTCAATGCGCTCTTTCTCTTTCATGAGGGCTTGTCCCATAATACACCAGGGTTCCTCTCTTGTGATGAAATTAAAGCCCTTACAATAGAGGTATTATGCTGTCTTCAGGTTCCCCCCCCCCCCCCCCTTAGGTCTTTGTGATGTGAGATAAAGAGTAACTTTCCTGCAGAGGAAGCAGCAAGAAGCCATCTTGGAAGCAGAGAAAAATCTTTACCATACCACTGAACCTGCCAGCATCTGCATCTTGAGTATAAGTAAATAAACTTCTGTTCTTCAAAAATTTCTGAATGTCAGTTATTTTACGATAACAAAAGAGACTAAAAAATCATTTACTTATTTCCAATAGATACTGTAGTTACTTTAATGAGATGGTTTGAGTAAATATGAATTTATCATTTTATAATTGTTGACTTTTATATGTTGTTTAATATCCACCAAGTAAATGTGTTTTCTGTAAATATTAGAAGAGTAACAATACTCTTCATGGGAATAATTTAATAAGCACATATAAGTTACTTAGTAATGGGCCTAGTATATCATGGCCAACAATTTATTTATATTTTGTTGAAATTTAATAAATAATAAATAAAAATTGGTTATTAAAAAGGATATTTTCATTATATTTAGTCTTTCTTTTAATTTCTTTCTTTCCATTTCCAGTGACACTGGGACAATTCAAGACCATTCTTCTCCAGCTGGCCATTGTCTCCTAACGATGGTGTGCGCTGTCTTATTATATAATTTCTTATTCTTGTACAAATATTTTCACCATCACCTTAGCTTCCAGATAGAAATTTCCCTGACTATTTCTTTTGCTTTCTGAAAAATTCACATGATTATATTAAAAGAAAAGTTATAACACAATCTCTTCCACCATGGCCTCACCCTCTCCCTTAGAACATTTTTTGAGATCATTACAATGGTTCATGTGAATCTTTTTTGCTTGTTTTTTTTATCATTGTTGCTCTTTGTTCATTGTCTTGGTTTTTAAAATTTTTTTCATTAAACTGTACTGCCAACATTTCTACATGGAAAAACTCCATGCCTTCTCTGCCATCTGAATTTCCTTTTTCGTTTTTTCTTTCTTTCTTTCTTTCTTTCTTTCTTTCTTTCTTTCTTTCTTTTTGTTTCTTTTTCTTTTCTTTTCTTTTCTTTTCTTTTCTTTTCTTTTCTTTTCTTTTTTTTTTGAGACAGGGTCTTACTCTGGTAGCCCAGGCTGGTCCTGAACTCAGTATGGAACCCAGGCTGGCCTTGGACTCACAGCAGTTCTCCTGTCTCAGCTTCCGGAGTGGAGTGCTGGAATTACGGGTGTGTGCCACCACACCCAGCTTATGTAGTGCTGGGGAATTGAACTTAAGTACGTAACGCTTGCTAGGCAAGCTCCTTTATCACTGAGACACTCCTCCAGCCACTGCCATCTAAATTTCTTGATCCAAGCATGTTGCTTATTCCAGCTGATCTTCACTACCACCTCCTTTCAATACTCTCTCCAATTATTCACAGCCCATTGTGAAAGATGACAATTTTAACATCTTAATCAGAAATAATGCTGCTCTCTATTCTGAATTTCCAAAACACTGTACTATGCATCTTATAAAATATATTATATTCTCAATCTACTTTATTTTTCTATGGACTTATTTTTAGTGCTTTTAAAAAATTTTTATGGACAAATTTATTAATGTATTCATGTAGTCCATTCAACAGTGAATTTTATAAAATAGGTGGGCAATAAATGCCTGATTATTGAATTAATCAGTAGCTTTGATAAAATGAACCAAAATTAATATAAACTGATTTTCTTTAAAAGTCATCATTATCAAAATTCCTAGTATAAGCCTTCTAACTACATGTAATCTTTATGCCTTCTCTTTTTTCTTAATTGCACAGGGAGGCAGACATTTTGTAGAGAAGTATTATCTCTTGAATTTATAGAAAGAACTAAAAATAAATAATAGTTATGCATATCAACAAAGAGAATTTTGCTAGTAATACAACATTAAAGTCTTCATTCAGAATTTGGCAATTTGATTCAAATTTATTCTGTCCTCAAATATTTAATGATTTTGAGCCAGCTGATGTTAAAGGTTACTTAAGTTTCAGGTATTTCCAAATTTCATGACAGCCTTTAATAACAAAATGAGATTGTCAGAATGGGGAGCATATTGAGAAGAAATTATGAATAAAACAACTTTAATAAGTGTCTTTATCAAAAAGATAGAAAATTTAACGTGATTTATTACGAAGAAATGTTCAAAGACAGCTCAGGGTCATGACTAGCCTTCAGCAAATCAAATATGTATTTTAGGCACTTTTTTCTAGTTAAAACCAAATGTGTTCCTCCAAATTACTAGCATTTCACATTTCAAAAGAAATCTGATAAAAAGGAAGGTGAATGTATGTTTTCATGATTTTAATTACCCACCATTATTCATTCTCCAGGTAGTTTGCATATTAAAATAACCTTAAAGGGACACAATGAAATCCAGTGGGGCAGGTATTTATGAGAACATGAGTTAAATAAACTAAACAAAGTTAAAAAAGAAATATTTTATTATTCTATTGAAATAGTTACAAACATTTTTTAACTTATAATGTATTGACAAAAATATCTAATTTTCAACTTCTAATTAAAGACAGAGGTTTTCTTTAAAAGAGCAAAGTTTTTTTTTTTTTTTTTCTGTCTGTTCTATGCTGGTGTTACTCATACTTACTAATGAGGTGTTTTTTCAGAGCTTGGGAAAAAGAACAAACAAAACATAAGCTGTCAGCCTGCTTGGTTAAATGAGTTTTAACTAGGCTGCCTGCTTTAAACCTGTATTTTATTTTCAATTTAATTGTGTTTCCTTTTTTCCTATACATTATTGGGAAAGACATTGTACACCGATGACTATGTTTACGCATTGAAATTTGACCTCTAATTCACTTGCATGGAAACATTTTTAGAGATTGAAGCTAATACTATGACTTTTGCCATGCAGAACATAATTCGCTGTAGTTTATTTTGCTAATAACTGCTAAAATTTTATAATGTATGTATCTTGATCATTAGAGTTATAAGAGGGATTTAAAAATATATTAAATGATAATATTTACTTTGTCCCTCCTTATTGCCATATTTTAGTTGTGAATGATTTCTAATAATAATAATAATAATAATAATACAATAAAATTAAATTTGTTTTCCAAAATTTTGTTTACCGACAGTTTCCTGATACATACTGCTTCTTATCCTCACTTTCTTTTTGTTTATTTTTCTTGCGACCATTATCCTCATTTTGAATATAACTTTATCATCATGGAAGATATCTAATCACTTAAAACCCATGCACAAGAAAACTTTGTTCAAATAAAAAATATATATATTAATTTATCAAAGCAGATAAGATCACAGTCATCTGCCACATGAAATAAAAGTTGATTTACTCAATAAAGCAGATGACATAAATACAAGAGACAATAATAGCATAATAGTACCTTGCTATTTGATGGCCAAATAATAAATCGTAAATATTAAACTTACAAATATTAAAATTGCAGATTTTACATTAACTGAACATTGTACTTGTGAATACATATGTCTGTGTATATTAATACAATTAAACCAGTAGAGTCAGTTAATTAAATAGAAATATTTAAGATACATACATATATTAAAACATTAACAGAATTTTCTTGAAAATGTTTTCCTGTAAGAAATTAACTGAAATTACTATCAGAAAAAATTATGTAATCTTATTTTAAAATATTCATTAAAGTAATATTCTCAAGCTGCCTATAATGTATATTACAGTCATACCCAGGGATGAAGATCAGTAGACGTTATATGAAGCAGAGACTTGTTACAGAACACTACAGAGAAACCTGGGTGCTGCTAAAAACAAACGATTTTCTCTGATGATATATGGTGAAAACTGAAATTTAACCTAAAAAATTAATAGATAATGGACTTGTAATATCACCTTGTCCCCAAAATATCACACCTTTAAATAGGCGGTGGAGGGATGAGCACATACACGTCAATTGTCTTACAAGGTTATACACTTTAAAGCTTTGCTGTTCTATGCTAGTCTTTCTGGCTTTGTTCAATAAAATTCCAGAATTACAACAGTGCTTGTGATAAAAGGGCCAGTGATAAAAGAGCTCTACTTTCAAATAATTTGAGGAAACCATTGCAGAATACACTTCAATTAAGGGTTTTGAATTATATATTAGCATATTAAAACTTCTGAAGAGTCTGGAGTAAAGAAACATATTTCTTTTTGTTAATAATAGAGAGCTTTCAAAATACTTCGTCCAAAGGTTCTCTACTTACTTACCTCTGTGTTTTCAGATAAGGAGAGTAATATCCCCTTGACTATACTGTGGAAACTGGGGGACTACTCACTTGGATTTTATAAATGATGAAGGAATAATTATGAAGAAAGCAGTATATTGTTTAGGATGTAGCCTTAAGAGGAAACTATTAAATAGTGAATAGTTTCATGTCTCCATAATACTTATTTAGAACCTATGTACAGTACTACCATCCTGGTACAATTTGGCTTCCTGCCACTCCTAGATACTAGAAAGAATATGGTGAACACTGCCATCAAGTTGGTCCCTTTCGTTTTCAATTAACAGGTTAGAAAAGGAGGTAATCTTGTGCATGCTTCTGGTTTGGGAAAGTATTTGCCATTTACTACAAGCATAATTTTGATTAGAATTGCATTAAGTCTATATAAACATATTTGGTAATGTGGCCATTTTGACTATATTGGATTTTCCTACCCAGGTACAGGAAAGGCTTTTCATTTCTAATGTCTTCTTCAATTTCTTCTTTTATTTTTAGAGTATTTAAGTTTTTGGTAAGACATTTAATTTCCTTGGCTAGCTTAATTGTAAGATATTTAGTATTTTTAAAGCTTTAGTGAATGAGATCGTTTCATTGATTTCTTCCACAATGATTTATTGTTTTTGGATAGAAACAACATTGATTTTTGAGTAGTTATTTTGTATCTTGCCACTTTGCTGAATTTATTACTTTTAAGTCGTGAGACTTTTTGGGGTCTTCTATGTAAATAGTGATGTCTTCAGCCAATGAGGATTGTTTGCCTTTTTTCATTCCTCTTCCTATGCTTCCCCAACCCCCTCTGGTCTGGGTGGTTAGCTTGGAATAATTTATTGAGGTCGCACGGTGAGAGTAGACATGCTTATTCTTTCCAAATTGAAAAAAAAGAATGCTTTCTGTTCTTTTCTCATTTATTATAATGCTGAAATATTTTTAATTGAATATGGCTTTCCATCACTTAGAGGTAAAGTCCTTCTGTACCTATTTTTACAAGAGTTGTTTTCTTTATTATGAAGTGATGTTGGGTATGGACAAAGATTTTTTTTCTGCCTCCACGGATACGATCAGGTAGACTTTAAATCTCCATTTATGCTTGTGTGATACATTACATTTAGTGAATTATTCATGGTGAACTAGCCTTGCCTGTCGTGGATGAAATCAGCTTGAATATGATGTAGGATCTTTTTAATGGCTTTCTGAATTCTGTTTGGGAGTGTCTTCTTGAGCTTTGCAATCATGGTTATAAAGAAACCTCCTTTTTTATTGAGTTGCAATCTTGTCCATTGTTGGTATCAAGGTAATGCTAGCTTCAAGGAACATAGTTGGCCATGCTCTTATTTTAATTTTATGGAAAATTTTGAAGAACACTGGTGATAGCTCCTTCCTAAAGTTCTGGTAAAATATCGTGGAAAATCTACGAGATCCTATTTTTTGTTTTGTTTCTTTTTTCATTGATAAGGTTTTCAGTACAGCATCAGTTTCACAGCCTGTTAATATTCTATCCAGTATTTTTAAAAATGTCTTCCTAACTCAATCTTAATAGTCCATGGATTTAGATATTTATTCATTTTTTTCTAGATTCCCATACTTGTAATATTAATTTGCCAGGTAGTTCTTTTAATCCTCTGGATTTCAACAGTGTGCTTTGTGATTTTACATTTTTATTTCTATTTATACTGGTATGGCTCTTTTCAGTTTTTTATCTTTAGTTAAGAGTTAATCAATATTTATTCTTTCAAAATATCAGGATTTTAAAATTCTTAAACCATTGTAATTTTTTATGTTTTAATATATTAATTTTTACTTTGGTCTTTATGATTTCTTTCCATTTACAAGACTTAGGTTTATATTATTCCTATTTTTTCTAAAAATCTTGAGATGCATCATTTAATTGTATAATATGGATTGCTCTATTATTTTAATGTGAGCTTTACTAGTTGTAAACCTCCCCCTTAAACAGATTCATGTCCCCTAGATTTTTGATATGTGTGCTTCCATTCTCATTCAATTCTGTGAAATATTTCATTTCTTCCATAAATTCCTCTGTCTCATTGACTATTCCATAGTGTATTATTAATCTCTCTGTGTTTGCATAGTTTCATTTGATGTTGAGTTTTAATTTTTCTTCTATGTTCTAATAGTATGCAGAGATTGATTTTTATTCCTTTGTCTTTATATAAGCATATTTTATAGCCTACAATAGAGTCCATTTTAGAAACTGTTCCATGTTCAATAAAAGTATCAATAACATACTTCACAGATCTAATAAAAAATTCTCAAAATTAAATGAGAGCAGAAGAGTCTTAAACTAGCTAAAGCAATCCTAAACAACAAAAACAAACCAAGAGACATTGCAATCCTGGATATCAAGTTATATTACAAAGCTACAATAATTAAAAACATCATGGGAGTAACACAAATATAGATATAATTTACTAATAGAATGGAATTCATGATGCAGAAATACAGCCAACCCCTTCCAGACAGGGGCCAAAGACATACACTGAAGAAAAGATCGCTTGTATATCAAATAGTGTTCAAAATACTGGTTATCAACCTGCAGAAAAATAAATCTATAACCATATCTCCTCACTGTCCTAAAATCAAAACAAAAATATTTGGATAAAAAATAAAACACCTCTTGAGCTGCTGGATAATAACATAGGTAAAATGGTTGAGGGTATAGATACAACAAGAATTTTCTGTACAACACCTCAATTGCACAAGAAATGCTCAAATAAAATGATCATATCCAATTAGAAAGCTTAGTGCTGTGAGGAAACCAATGAATATAATGAGAAGACAATATACTGAATAGAAAAACATTTGCCAGACAGTACTCAGAGAGAAAATTAATATCAAAAATATATAGAGAACTCAAAAATGTAGATTTCCCAAACAAAAAAATATCCAATGAAAAAAGACAAATTAAATTGAGTACAAACTTCCCAAAAGAGAGAGTAAGTATGGCCAATAAATGCATGAACATATATCAGCATCTTTGGTCATTAGAGATATGCACATTGGAACACTGAGGTTCCATTTTATTCCAGGGAGAATGGCTCTCATCAAGAACATGAAAACTTAATCTTCGAACTGCCTTTTCATTTCATGACCATTTTATTAATCAGGTCCTGCTTTTGAGGGGTCTATTTGCCTTCAGTTTCTTGTATATTCTGGTTATAAGCCTCTTGTCTGAGAGATAACAACAGACAAACTGTAGGAGAGACTGAAGTACTCATGAACGTCAACAGACTAATGGATACAAACACTACGCAGTGGAGTTCTACTCTTCTGGAAAGAACGATAAATTGGAAACGTTAAGGTGCAACTTGAGACCATCACGCTTAGAGTGATAAATTCCCAGGGAAAAATTTCACAAGGTTTCTCAAATATGAAAATCTCAGAATACAGGTGTTTAATAGAAATAAATGGGTGTGAAAATTGGAGTCAGGGTGATGAGGGAGAGAGCGGAACAATAAGGGTAGTGGGGAGGGATTATAACGTTGTTGCAGTGTGTATGTGCATAAAACCTGTAAGCTTAATGTAACCATTTTATATAACATATATGCTAATAAATATTGAGGGAAAAATAAAGGCCAAGCTCAAGAAGTTTAGAAAAAAAAAGAACATGAAAACTCCAAATTTTTTCAAGGCTGTCAGAGAAATGCAACCCTACTGTACCATTAGTAGAAATGTAAACTACTACTAGCACTATGGGAATCCGTTAAGGAGATTTCTGAAAATGAGAAGTTCCATTTGACTCAGCTATACTTCTTCAGAGTATCTTACCAAAGAAGTTAAAGAGTATCCAGTATGCAATACAGTTATATAGACATGCCTACTTGATAGCATCACAATTCGTGTCCACTAAATTATGGAAGCAGGCTATATGTCCTTCTACAAATGAATACATAGATTAAGTGTGACATTTTTATTCAGTACTTATATACTGCTCAGCTCAGTCATAAAAATAGTCATTTGTATAAAAGTGGATGCACCATGTGACCATAATGCTAAGTGAAATCAGAAGGCATATATATATATATATATATATATATATATATATATATAATGACTTCTCTTATGTAAAGCCCCACAATATAAACAGTTGTAAGAACAGAATAAAAGGCAGGTAGTAACTACCAGAAAGATGCTCCACGGAGATGAGAAGGGAGAAGTGAGAGGATTGGAATAGGAGAGTAAAGATGATTAAGTTGTTGCATGTATTTGTCGCAATTTCAAAAGATGAAGGGAATTATTATAAATTAGGAAACATCCCAATTTTAAAAATAAGCTTAATATTATAACCTCTTGCTTTAAACAAAAACAACACTTTAATTTCTTAATGTCATTTGCTAGTGCATCTTATTTATTTGTCCCAGTCTGGTTGCTGGTATCCAGAAAAGAGAGATCTGATGAGATAAAACTCTTGTTTGTAACGAATACATAGTCCTTCCAGTAAAAGAGACTTGCCCACAGATCTACTGATATTCATGCATGTGTCCATGAGCTACTTAAAAATAAAACTAAAAATACTTTTTAAATGAAAATATAATTACCACAGTTGTGACTAAGGGGTGTGTGTTGGGGTGGGAGCACGTTTGTGCGTAGAAGAAAGAGTGAATAGCTGAAGTAGGTAATGCTAGCTTGGAACTTATAATGACATATTTTTCTGAGCTGGCTCTGAGGAAATGTTGGGGAACTTTTGTGAGAACAAGGACAGAAACCTCATGATGACACAGTTGCGCAAACGATTCTCCCTGTGGAACTAGGCAAGAAACCACTGATAGGAATTTTCTGATGTTGGCTGCTTCATTGTTCACAAATCGTTAAATCTCCATGGCTACTTGGCATGTGTTGTATTGCATTTATAGAGCCATAACGTTTGGCATCTTAGACGAAAGAAGTCCCTTGAAGTTTTAATGTCTGACGTCCTTTCTGAACATCAAGGAGAATCTTTCATGCAGAAATGCAATGAATTGTGTGTCAGCTAAATCTTTTTTCCCCATTGTATTGATAAGTATAAATGCAAATTTAAGGTTTACAATGAAATTTAGCATTTTGTGCACCTACATATCTTGTTAAAATATCCTATAAAGGCCCCTGATAGTAACTGTAATTTTCCATCTATTACTGAATGCTTGTATTTTGAGGTTGGATTATTCTCTTCTAAAATATAGAAGCTAGCATATACTGTACCTTTTTTTTTTTGCATTTTCCCTTTTCAGTTGGTTATGTTTGTTTCATCCTCTTTGTGATACAGAAGGCATTTGTATCACTCTCAAATTTTCCTGTTTATGAGCTATAAAGCATTTAGTTGCTCAGATAAATATCTTTTTTCCTGTTAGCTTTCAGTTATACCCGCATATAATCCTACTGCATGTAGATACCACATTTTTTCCCTCATCATTGACTCTAAATTTATTTTTCGCACAAGATTTTTATGACTCTGACTTACCATTTGACTTCTAGACAAAGGCACTCAATTGCGCCATGTCCACCATTACTGAAAAATATCATAGGCATTCCAAGCTAAGCAAATCCCAAACAGAATCACCTTTCAACTTGAACTGCATCTCATGTTACACTCCATATACTGACAAGTCTTATTAACTCAGTCATTTAAACCTGACATCAGAAATAAAATCTATTACAAACATGCTTAATTTAATCTCCTTTGAACTAACCTAACTGCTTTTTTTGATTCAATAAATTTTTTACTTTTAGCCTATAGTGTCTCAGTTTCTTAAGTGTCCTATTGTCATTAATATCTTTAATTAAAATCTTTTTTTTCTTAAGCCCCTGGTACCCCTCTCCTCTCAGAAGGTAAATTTTATCTTTGCAATGGCCAAGGATAAACTTAATAAAAAAGCTTTTTTATTTACAGAAGCATATGCTGGTCAATTATTATTTGATTAAAATGATTTTTAAGCATTCTCAAAGCACATTATATTCTTCTTTTGTTTCCCTAAGAGCTGTATCCCTTCTATTCATGTATTCACGGCAAGCATTATAAATCACTGTTTCTTAGGCGCGGATTCCCTGTGTTCTGATCTCACCTAAGGAAAGTTCTGGGCCTTCCTTATCTTTATACCTCTAGCATCGATCGAAATGACTTGCACAGATATCCACGAGCAGTTGTAAGTACTTTATAACATCAACCGATTGAAGCAAAATATGAGTTTTTACAATACCAAAGAGTAGAGCATCCATAATGCAATTTTCTAAATGTCTTGTTGCACAGAAAAAGATGTACAAAGGTCTGAGACAAAGTAAAGGGCAAGAGTAATTGTTTTTGAAGGAAAAATATAAGCATATTTTCGGCAACACATTATATGTATAATAAATATTAAACATTGTAACTATGTTTAAGAACGTAGCTCAGGGGTGTTAAGGACAGTCACATTGTTTTGTAGCTGTTATCACTATACGTCTCCAGAAAATTTCATGGGCCCCAAAAGAAACATTATGCTCATAATGTAATGACTCATTCATTCTTTTATTTTTCTGTAGCACCAGGTAAATATCGTTTACATTCTGGCTATGAATTTGATTATTCCAGTTGATTGAAAGAAATATAATTTGGTGTTTGATTTACTTTCTTTAGCATAAGGAAAATAACAGTTCATCAAAATTGTAGCATGTATGCAGTTATCCTTCCTGTGTAAGGCTAAATTATATATATGTGTGTGTGTGTGTGTGTGTGTATGTGTGTGTGTGTGTGTGTGTGTAGAGAGAGAGAGAGAGAGAGAGAGTGAGTGCTTGTTCATCTAATAATGAACACTTAAGTTGCTTCAAATTATTAATTTTTGGGTATAAAACTTATATGAACATAGATACCCAAATATTTCTCAGACTCAGCTTTCAACTCTTCTGTGTATATATCCCAAATCAGATTTTCTCTATTATAAAACTACTTTATATTCAGTAAGTGCATACTTTTTTCACTTAAGCTTTACTATTATATCTCTCTGCCCACAATTAAGAAGAATTCTGATTGATTGTTATATTTTGTATCTTTTTAAATAATAGCCACTTTAATAATAGCCACTTTAGTAGGTATGAAGGGGGTTGGCATAGTGTGGGTTGTAACATTAATTTGAAAACATGAAGGGTATTATTGCAAAGTAGAGGTGCACTAAACTTAGAAGACTCAGAATTGTCTAAACTGTAGGGCCACTTCTTGCCCTGATTGCATTGTGTATGGAGCACAGGGAAGTCTACTTAGAACCTTGAAAAACATTATCCAGAACCTCTGTAAATTTTCAAACACCAATCATAGAAGTTTCTAAAAACATCCATCATACTGCATATTGAAGAAAAAACAATGCAAACAGAAAATTGGCCCAATATTCTGCGTTCAGATATATTTACACAATACTTAATATTTGTGTATTCCAAAATTCATAATAGGATAGAGAATGCCATCAAAAAACTTTGATTCTTATGAAAGGATGAAGAGAAAATGCTGGAACAGGGCAAAGAAGTCATGGCATTGGGACACTGACAGATGAGATTCACAGAGCAGTTTGGGAGCAGTCCCAGAGACAGCCAGCGAGGTAAGCCACGACTGGCAACATGCAGATATCTGCCAAAGAGACAAGTAAAGAAGCTTGATGAAAGAGTGGAGTAGATAAACGTGACATAAAGACAATGGCTATTTCACATTTCCTACTAGCTCCCTAGATGAAAAAAGGAAACAGATAATAAATTTCTTGAACATACACCTTCAAAATGATTAAAGAAGTGCTACAAAACACCAAGAGGAAAAAGAGTCATGCTAGATACACTGTTGTGAAACTAACTACAAAGGTAAAAGAACACTGGCATCTGGTTATTCAAGTAAATGGTGAGATGAGATCCCTAGGCAACAGAATAGAGAAACCTAAAAAGGTAAATGGGCTAGCATTTGGGAAAAGAAAATAATAAAAGAAGACAACATGAACCGCTAAGTAGAAAATAAAAGTAATGAGCAGTTTGAAAATAATATAGAGACTTCACCTAGTTTCTTGATGAAATAATTATTGTGGTTTAGACATAAAAAGTATAAATGAGAATTAAAACGACATGGAGATAATGATGCAAACCGATCGGAATCACTAAAATGAAAAACAAAAGTTGAAACTGCAGGTAGTGAGTATGTGGTGTGTTTTGACCTCATGCGTTGCTTGTGGGAGGATAACACGATAAAAATGATTTAGAAGAAACTCTGGAGACTAATTGTACTTTTTGTATATATATTCCAGAATTCTATCCATCAAAATATATACAGAAAAGAGTGTATAACTGTTTTTAATAAATGGTAGATATCTGAGTATAGGATATAGATAGATAGATAGATAGATAGATAGATAGATAGATAGATAGAGATAGACAGAAATAGGTAAGACATTAAAACATTTTTAAAAACATGTGAAACAGGAAATCCAAGCAGGCATCCAGCTCTGCCTTCATGAGGTCTTCACTGGTTTCTCCTTCACTCTGGAAGTGTTGCTTAATGATGTGTTTCCATGCTGGTCCTCCTGCTCTGAATGGTGCTTCATTCCTACATTGTAAAAAGTCGAGTTCCATAGCTGAGTTTCTAAGAGCCTCTTATAAGAGAAAATATTCAAAGTCTAGACCTACCTCATACGTATCTCAAAGATTAATATCACTAATTTTCTTCAATTTAATGAAACTAATTACTGATGCCCTGAGAAACCCAGACTTCGGACTAAATTCATCCCTGCCTGTGTGGGACTTGATCAGGCCTCTCTGAACCTCCAATTTCTGGGCTCATTAACCAAGTAATAGAAGTGAAGAACTTTCCAGCTTTTTATTTCTAACTTCTTAGGACTGCAAAGTTTGCTTTCCAGCATCAGGCAAAATCCAACTGATCTCCTTTAAATGTTGATGTACCCCGTGAGGTATCATTATGGTGCTCAAAACCTGTAGTGCTTACAAATCAGAGCGAGCTCTCATATAAACTATATGTCCATATTGCCTTATCGATTGAATACATACGTGAAGGTAATGAAAGATGTTAATTTTAGGGGGAACTGGATTGGAACAAGATGTATGTGAGGAATTTCTATATTTTTGTTTACTTACATGTAATTGTAAAAGTGTTTGAAAATATAACATTCATTAAGCATTTCTATTTTAATATGTTTGACATTAAAATATACAATTTGGATAAAATTTAAATTTATTTTTAGAGGAAAATGATATTTCATTCTGAGTTGGGTGACTTAACGGAAGTTTGACATTTGAAATAAAGTGATCTAATTACAAACAAGAATAAAAGTATCAAAGATATTGATTTTTGTGAACACAATCAGCATTTTAAAATACTGAATTATGATATTCTTGTTATGAAGAGTATTTTTAAACAGACTTATATCAAATACTGAAAAAACCCTCTGATAACTGAGTTGAGCTACCAGAAATAAAAAGAAAGAAGAAGAAAAAGAAAGGAAGAAAGAAGGAAAGAGAAAGAGGAATCAAAGAATACATTTGTCACCCAGAACAAAAATATATCACACAAAAAGTTATACACATAAAGTTCAAGCTGTTTGAAATTACACAACTAATTTGAGTTGACACAAAATTCTGTCTACCCCTTAATATGTTTACTAATCTTTGTGGTTAATGAACTAGAAAAAACAATATTTCACCCTCCTCTGTGTTACCCACGTGTGGGTGTCTTTGTGTGTCTGCCAGAATGTTTGTGTCTGAGATATTTTTAAATCTGAGAATAAAATTTTATTTTTTTCTCTCTCCTATCTTATAAACATTTTGATCAAAAGTTATGGTTTAAGACAGTAACTTTTGATTCCAACTTTCTAAGTAAGTCTTCCATTCAGTGTATCTTTCCTTTTCATAATAAAGTGCTGATCCTAACACCTGCTCAAGAAAACTAATGCATCTGTTCCTAATCAGCCACAGAGAATATTAGCCCCAGCTACTTGCCAGAAGCTATAATTTCCTATTAAAATTCCAGCTGAGAGAAATTATATTATTTTAAAGAACACGGTTTAATGCTAACCATTTTTTTAGAAGTATACATTCCAGCATTTGATAGAGCCTGGCAGCAGAATGGCTCCATATTGCAGGAAAATGAATGTAGCCTGTGGCAGAATTTCTGCTCTGAAGTGAACTTCACTACGCTGTCTTGAGCTTTTATTGAGGATTCTACAATAACCAGCTATGTGAATTCCATTTCTTAAGCTTCCATACAATTTTAGTACAGAATATTTTCCACTTCCTCTCTCATTGTTCTCCATATAGAAGAAGTTTTCTTAGAAGCTTTTCAATAGGGGAAAGAAATATTCGGTGTTTTGGACAAAACTAGTGTGCACATTTTTCCTTGTAATCATTTATTATTATTACTTTTTAGTTTACCAAATTCAAGTTTTTAGTTTTGTCATGAAAATTATAATGGTATACATATTTAAAATTCTTGGTCTATGCATTTTATTTCCCTTTGGGCTCATCTAGGTAGACATACTTTATATAATAAACCCTTGTAATTGTTTTACAATGTAATAAGATCATGTACATGTACAGTCATATGCTGCTTCACAAGGAGGATTCACTTTGAGAGCGTGTCATCAGGCTTTGCTGTTACTCTTTGAATATCAAAGAGTTTGATCTAGGGATGAGTATCAGCTAGAGAGCAAGGGTTGGGCAGGAGAAAAAGAAAGAAAGAAAAGGAAAAAAAGAAGAAATGGCACATGAAGACTATAGGTCATAAGGAGGATAACTGAAATTGAGGGAAAATCTTGAGAGGCAAGTAAAGAGAAAAGCGCTGCTGAACATAATGTATAAAGTTGTTGAGGTTTCAAGAATGTTAAACAAAAGTGCCGAGTAGAGGCAGAGAGAGAAAAGCAGGGTTCAGGATTGTTTCTGTTCCAAATAACATACTAAATAGCATAGAAGAAAACATAATGGATTCTACAGTGTTTCCGGCACAGATAGGCAAGAGTAAAAATTTTAGGTTTCAGTGTCACATGTGGTGAGGGTGACAAGCTGATACACAAGTAGGGGTTTCCAAAGACAGATGGATCTAAACTTAAACTCAGAAGTTCCCCAGGTGTTAGGGAGGGTGAATATCACAACCTTGCCTGTCATATATGAACATCTTTCATATCTTCACACGTCTGTATTTTATCTCCACATTATAGTCTTGTCTGTCTCGCTCCCTCAAAACTACACTCACTATCACCACTAACAGTCTTAATTCTAATCAAATGTATAACTCATTTCTTATTCTAACTGATTTTTACATATCTTTGATATTTAATCTGTATTACCTTTCAAACTATTTGGATTTTTGTGTTAAGACACTTGGTTTTTCATAACTTTCTCTGGACATCTCTAGGGTACTTTATTTCTTTGAACTGTGCCCAATTAGTAGAGGATAGTTTTGGAGAGCTCAGGTATGGAAAGGATATTACATGAATTTGCAATTTTGTGTGTTACACATATTATTTCTATAATCATAGGTGCGATGGCTGAAACCTGACATGGCCCCAAAAGGCTGATTGTATTGAAAGCTTGGTTGCCAACTCTGGGCTTTTGGAGAGGATTGGAACATAAGGGGTCATTCTATCAGGTGAATCAGTTCATTGATTGACTCATTGGATGTGATGGCTTCATTGTGAAGGGTGTTTAACAAAATGAAAGTGGACACTGAAGACATGGATTTGACATTTCATCTCAGCTCTTTATGTTTTGGCTCTCTGGCTTCCTCTTTCTACTTTCTAAATGCCCTGAAGTGAGCAGAGTAGCTTTCCTTTCACCAGAATAAAGCTATTTCCATTTAAGTTAATTTTACGAGGTATTTTATAACAATTTTGGAAAAATGACTAATACAATAGGCAGGTTATTCAATTTCTCTGTGACTTTCATCATCTGTAAAATGTTATTAAATATACCAAGCATACTTTACCCTCATGAAGTTGGTGAAAGAATTGTGAATGCTATTATGAGCAAAGAATGTAGAAATTTTATTAGCAGATAGAATAAACCCATTCGTATCAGCTATTCCTGTCCTTATTTTATGACAGAGTTAAAAGGCATGATTTATTGCAATCTACCCTCTTCTCTTTGAATTTTATATTATAATGTATAAATTTTATATATAAAACTTTCACACACATACACACGTGCGCATGCACACGATTTATTCTTGATCCATCACTTTATTTACCAACTGTTCCAACTGTTTCCCAGTCCGTTACTTGATACAAATTTAGCATGTCTGAAGTACATCCTATTTCTCCAATTCTAGTCTGTTTCCATAATACTCGACTAGACAGGGTCACCAACCAAGCAACTTGCTCTCCAAATCACAATTTTGTGTCTTTGTTTGACTCATTTCTCTCACTTTAGCATCCCTTCTGTGTTATACTTTAAACTTCTTTATAAATAAATTTTCTGTTCTTATTAAGCTATAAAACAAAAAAAGCATGACAGTAAACTCCTAGCAGGTTTTCATGTGGCCAATTCTTTTGAATTGTGCTCTGTAATATTCATCTAAACATCCCTTCATTTTCCAAATCTGTTTTAAATCATTAGACACTATGCTCTTTAGTAAATTAATGAAATTTATTTTTAAATGGAAAAAGAAAATGAACTTTTTTGATTTTTTTTTCTTTCCTAGCTTTTTTATTTAGAGAATCCCTCCACTATTGGCTCTAGTATTCTGGATCTATAGGCATTATTTGAGTAAGTCAGACTTTATTCTAAATCAAGTTTTCAGAAATATGCTCTGAGCCTACCAGCCATTCTGCAAAGACTTTTATTGACTTTTCTCCTATTCACTTTGTTATTGGAATGTGATTACTTCTATTTTATCTACTTTTTTAGGAAAAATAATATATGCCATTGGTTTTCAAAAGTCACATCTCTCACCACATTGTAATTACTTTGTGTGTTTCCCTTAAAGTTACTAACTTAAACTTATCTTGGCTCTTAGCACAATACTGGAATCATTCAGCTAATGTTCATTGAATGGCTACCCTTGAAATGCTGACCAAAAGAAAATATCTGAAAATAGTATTTTAGAAGACAATTTGAAAGTCTAGAAAAACTTGAAAAAGAATTCTCAAAGTGCCATCTTTCAGAACAAAATAAGTTATTTTCAAAAGAAATAAAATTAGTAAAGCTTATAAATTGAAGATAACATTTTCTATTACACAACGATATTTTGACTTTTTTCCATATACATGTACATATACATATATATCGTACATATGATACATAATGAGCTTGTGTACTTGTACACACATATGTATCAGCATTGCAATCCATTTCCCTTCTCATTTTTTGACCCTCCTGCAGCCTTCCTACCCGCCTAACTCCCACTTTCTCACCCTTTGGTTCTATAAAATGCCACTATGTGATATTTAACCTTTTGTGCATGGCTCACTTAAGCAAGCACGATGGGCTCAAGTTGCAGCCATTTATCTTCAAAAGCATCAAATTTTTTTTGGCTTTATGAAAGGGCAGTACTCCACTGTGTACATCCGCCACATTGCTTACATCCATGTATCTGCTGACGTTCTTAACATTCAAATAGTATAGGGTACTAACAATATAATCAATGAAAGCGATGTAAACATATAATAGAAGTCAATGTCAGTGTGAGAGAATAGAATAAAAAATCAACTGAACAAAACTTATTATGTTGTTTACATAGTATTAAATATATATATATATATATGCACAATTGCTAACTACATGAATGTGTATATACAAATACTTCTCATTTTACATGGTTTTCCTTATGCTTTGCCAACAATAATTTTTCATTTTTATTATGTCTTGAACATAATATAGTTTAGGTAGAAATAACACTGAAAATTTTAAATTTTGAGCCTTGCTTGGGCTACCGTGTGTAGTATGCTACTCTCCCTTTCTCTCCAGTTGCAATTCTCAGAGATCACAACAGGAAAAACAAACATGACAGAAAAAGAGTACTTGACAAGATGTTTTGATAAGCCTGATGTTCAATAAGTGAGATGCATGGAACAGAATTTTTAAAATAATCATATTTTTAATTTACACTGGATCAATTAAGACATAAACCTCTTTATTTGTCTGTGTCACATCTCACTTTTTTTAACCCTCACTTGCATCTAAACCAAAATATTTTAACTTTTAAAAATTACTTTACCATAAATTATTAAGCTAAAATATTAATCAAACATTCATAAGATTTATATTTAATAATCAATTCTTAACACTCAGATGTGTAAACATCATATTAGGAAAGTCACATAAATTTCATAAAAAAATATATCCAGATGTTAACATTTTATTTTCAAAACTGGACATAAGTAGGTATTGTGCTTTGGATCTAGAGTGTCTCCTAAAAGTTTTGTGTATGTATGTATAGTATATACTGTTTTGGGGGGTGGAAGCTGGCTGCAGCGGGCAGATGCCTGGGGCTTGAGCTGGAGGGGTGTGTTTTATTTCTGTCCCTCTTTCAGTCCTGTCTCTGTTCTGTCACACTGTGAGTGTCTGTCACGAGAACTCCTGCTCTGGCTCTAAGCCCAGATCTAGCCCTGTCATGTGATTTCATTGCTTCCTAGCTGCCCACCCATGAATGGACTGAGAATTTCTGAAACTGTGAGCTAAAACAAATCTTTCCTCCCCAAGTTATGAGTGTCAAGTATTCTGTCCAAGCAACTAAAAAGTGACCTAAGACAGTAGCCTATTACGGTTTGGATCTGAAATGTCCCCTAAATGCCTAATGTATTTAAATGTTGCAGATTGATCTATGGATTTTGAGCGCTGCTGGGAGTTGGGTCATGATAGGATGTGAGATATTACTGAGTATGCAGCAGGTAGCAGATTACTAGGACTATGGCCATGAAGATGTATTATTGATCTAGCTTCTCCCTAAAACCCCTTTCCTTTCTCTTGCTATGCTCTGAGAAGCTGCTCTCCACAAAACACTCCCTAGCATTTTCAGTCATCCACGAATAGACTGAGACCTGCTTAAACTGTGAGTGAAAATAGATCTTTCCTCCTTTAAAATTTTTTCATGTCAGGTACTGTGCCCCAGTCATGAAAAAGTAGCTAAGTAACAGAAGTTGCTCTCAGGAATATACTCACTGGTGTGACTTTACTTTAATATGTTGTTTAGTCACTTTCAGAACTGTTTTTGCAGGAGGAATTCAGAAATGTGTCAGAAAGGTTTGAAGATCTCATTTTTAGAACTCTGTGAGTCAAGCTTAATGGGAAATTCTGGTAAGAGCTCAGAGGAGCAAAGTGTTGATAAAAGCTCAATCTGAAAATTCAAACTCAAAAGGTTTCAGATTAGAAGGAGGGCTCTATTACCATTCAGACTAGAAATCATGCATGTTATACCCTAGCACAAAGTATGTTTTCATTTTTGGCTCTATCCAAAGAGGTTTTTTTTTTTTTTCTCCCAAAACTGAGATAAATAGCAGGACAACTTACTCTGGTGAAGAAAATTTTCTGGCAGACCAATTGTACTATGGAATCTATACTACAGGAAAGATGTCTTAAAATTTCAGGAATCAGGAAGACCCCACCTTTTACTCACACAAAGGTACAAAGGCAAAAGGCTTCTTTACTTTGAAAAGAGTCTCAGAGCATCCTGTGGGACAGTTTAGAGAGGTGAATACCTAAGGGGTTCAGCCATCCAGATGTTGGATGTTAATGCAATCATGGACAAACGCAGGGAGTAGATTACTACTCTAGCCAGTGGCAGACTTGGGCCATCCATGCGGTGTTGGCTTTACAGGCCTGCAGAATAAGTCTTAGGGTCATAGAGGCTTCAACACAGATTTCAGAAGAAGGTGTAGGAAGCCAGGCAGTGTGTTCATGGGAGGGAAATGCATGCAGTGGTGAAAGGGAATCCAGACAAGAAACTGAGATCCCAGAAATCTGGATATGCCAGGAACAAGGATCATAAGCACAGGAAGACCACAAATTTTCAGGCAGTCTAAAAGAAACCATGGAGCCCCAGCCAATGCTAGAGGGGTGGAGTCACCGGATACCTTTTGAGCTCACACCTCGCCACAGCTTACCCTGGAGACTGGACATGGAGCTACAGAATTTAATGCTTGCCCCAGTGTTTTTTAGTTCTACTTTGGCCATATTGTTTTCTACTTTCCTATTTTTGTCTTTCGGAATGAGAATGTTTACTCTGTGCCATTGCCTGTTGGCAGCATTTAACTTTAATTACATCTTCAGGGAAGCTCGCAGCCAAGTGTTTGCCTGGAGCTATAAAGGAGACTTTAGATTTGGACTTTTTCAGCAATACTGGAACTATTAAGACTTGAGCAGCTCTTAGAGATATACCAAGTGCTTTTTGCATGAGCAGGTGGACGTGAGTTTTTTGAGGGCAAAGGGTGGATTTTGTTTTGAATCAGAATGACCTCCCAAAGCATCAAATATTTGAATGTTGTAGATTATCTATACATTTTGAGTCCTGTTAGGAGTTGGGGTCTGATAGAGAGTGGCGGATCACTGAGTATTTCACAAATTACTGGGTGTGTGGCAGATTAAAGAGAGCTTTAAAGGATATATTCCTGCCTTGGCTCTTACCCAAGCCCCGATTCCACCATGCCATAGGCAGCTGTTCTTCACCAAACTCTTTCCGCCATTAACAGCCACCCATGAATGTACTCTTAACGAATGAGACCTCCTTGCATTATAAGCTAAAATAAACCTTTTCTCTGCTAAAATGACGTCAGGTACTGTGTCTCAGAATAAAAGAGTAATGAATACATAGCCAGACTTTCTGGACACATTTCTAAATAATATGTAAAAGTACAACATTAGTAAAAATATTTGCTTAATATTTTAAAAAATGATGTATTTTGATGTCAATCCAAAAAGCTTTCATTTCTATTGCTACGAATAGGACATTTATCCTAACTCTGTCCTTGAATCCAAACATGTTATTAAACATTTTATTCATTGCCTAAGTGTATGTGTATGATGTTGATTTAAAAGCCAGAAACAGATGTTTGCTATAACCATGTCAGGAATGCAAGTTAATATTTACGTTCAGTCAGCAATAACACAGGAATACAATTTTATTTGTTCTAAAAAACTTGAGTATATTTTCCATTTCCTTGACTTTAAATAAAGTAGTAGTTTTCTCTTTTTAAATGAATATAAGGACAACAGATATTAACAAAGTAAAGACTTTGACTTATTTTTCAACAAACACTGGCATGTTGAATTGGTTTAAATGAAGATTTTATGAATCTTGATGTGTCATTTTAAGATCTTATTAAAGTCACTTACTGAAATGTAACTTGTTAACTTTTACTGAGGATAATTACATATGCCATTTTACTTTACTGAATTTATATACAAATTATCAAATTGTAAGGTCTCTGGAAACCTATGACAAAGATCAAATGAGGGGGTTGAAAGTCATTAGTGTGAACTAATAATTAATGGGCATTTGGAACTTCCGGTCTGATGAACCAGGGCTATTCATATTCAGTGTATCCACTTTTGTTAGTTTCCAAGGAAACAACTCAAATACAAGAGTCAAAAACTATAAATAGTCTGCCTGTGGCATCAGATCCTTTGTGTGCTGAAAATTGAAACATACCAGAGGAATTGCATGCAGCAGTTGCCCAAAATTGCTTACAAGCTAATGTTAGTTATCAATAAAGTTATCTATTTGAAAAATATTACTAATTCTCCAAAAATTCCCTTTTACTAAAGTAAAATAAACAAACTCAAAAAAATTTTAAAATGGAAACACTGGATATTAATGAAAATGAATATAAAGAGAATATAAATTAAAAGACACATAAAATATTTTTGACAGCAAAATAGAAGCCATGCCAGAGGGTGCCGTACTGTGATTCTAGGCTCAATCTGGAGGGCAGCATATTAGAGTCACCCTAGGCAACTAGGCACTTCAGTGACTTAGCAAAACTCCATCTCAAAGCAAAACATAAAACAAACCAAATAAAATTTTTTAAAAAATGACTGGAGATGTAACTCAGTGTGAAAGCCCTGGGTCCAAACTCCAGCTTCATACAAAAAAAAATATATATAAATATATATATATATATATATATATATATATATATATATATACATACATGTATATATATATATACACATACATATACATATACATACATACACACACATATATATATACATGTATATGTGTACACACACACACATAAAGCAAAAATGTGAGATAAATGTCTAGATGCTCCTGATGATAAAATTCTGATCAAATACATTTCCTTTCACACAAGGATAAATAAAACTAATGTGGAAAAATAAATTCTGTACCTATATGAAGGCAAACTAACTTGAGTGATGATTTTGAGCATTTGATATAGCTCATAAGAGTTAAACCTCTACTAAAACAATGCTTTAAATATGGTGATATTGAAGCACCACAAATTTAACAAAATAGAATTGCAAAAACTATTGTCTAATAGCACTTGTTTATAAATAAACTTAGTTACATAAATATGAGTATATTTCTTCAGTGCCACTTTCGAGTTGTGTTTGATCTACTGATAATAATAACTTCTGTTTAAGTATACACATCACTTGTATTTACAATTAGTTGACCTTTGACTAATGTGCGAAGAATAAGGTTAGTAAAGATTGGTCTCTGAATATTCAGAGAAAACTGGATATCCGAATGGAAATAGTGAAATTAGACACTTATACCATATACAAAAATCAATTAAAAAGTGTTTAAATGTAAACACATGTTCTGAATCTCTAACACTATAAGAAGAAAAGTGTGACTTTGGGTACCCATTCAATAAGTATCCTAATTTAATAGATATCTTAGGTGTAATAAATTATTACATTTGTACTAAAATATTTTCAAATTAATATTTTCATTTTAAATTGGCTAACCAAGTAGAAAGAGACAAGAGTAAATATTTAGCTAGTAACAAAATGAGGAACTAAACCTATGTTATCATTTAAGTGTCATTTTTTACTACATTTTCTCTAATCATCATAAAGCTCTATTTTATGTGCAAGTTGTGTAAATAGAATATTGCATATGTTGATTTCGTGAGAAATAGATATAGTAAGATATGTAAAAGTATTTCTTTCTTCGATATAAATTATTTATATCAAAGTGACTTTATACTTTTGGATATTTTGCCTGCAATTTTACTGCCATTAGATGGTATCCTAATGTATGACTAAATTTTTGTTTGGTTTCTATATGATCTATAGTATATCCATGAATTTAGGCAACTAAGATTTAAATACAGAGTGTTATACCCATAGTTATCAACTTGGGAAATAATTGAATTTGTAAAGTGTTTCTAAAGTATACTATTCTTTAAGGAAAGCCAAAATTATTTTTAAATGTAACCAATTTGATGCTTTTCTTATGCTTGTAAAATGATAGACTTCTGAGATTATCTTTTCAAATGTAATACTTTACCTAAGAGTCCCCATTATTTTAGAATATATTGAACCCTAATTGCAACTATAATGATTCATATTATATTTGTACATAATCACATATTTTGAAAGTTTTCAGTTTTGATTTTTAGTTCATCATTATAAGGACCATGGCAGTATATAGAAATAATTTTCTAAATAATATTTAATATTAAATAAACCTGTGTCTAAAGTAGAAGAGCAATTTCAGGTCCTCTGTGACTACTGACTGCGACAATATAAAAATTAGTATTTTGTTCTTTTATATTTCCAAGTAAGGCATGGATGTTCAATAGTTTAATGCCCAATATGTTGAAAAAATTCTACTTTATTTCTAGTTTAGCAGAAGTTATGCGCAGAGCCACTATGAGCACTAATATTCAAGTTTTTCTGTAGTCAAAGTATTTTATTATTATGGAATAAAAAAACCAAAGTACAATTGTTTTTAGTTTCACTTTCTTTTTTTAATGTAAGTGTCAAAGTCACTATGTCTTTCTACATACTCGGCGACACGTGTGAACACGGGTCTCTTGTTCCTCACCTGCTTTTGACACTGGGCTATTTTTGTTTCAGCTCTACTGGTCACTGTGGAGTGATATCTCATTGTGTTTTTAATTTGTATTTATCTGGCGATTACTGATGTTGAATACTTTTATTTGCTTATTTAGCATCTGACTATCCCCTTCTGTGGAATATCTGTCCATGTTTTTGAATACATCTAATTGATTTGTTCCATTGCTTTGGTTTTGAGAGCTCTCAATTGTTTTCATTTTTTATGAAGCCCAGTTTATCTTTATTGTTGTCTTTAATGAACCACATTTCTGATGCCAAATTTCTATTAACTAGAAATGTTCCATTCTTTTCTTCCTGTAAAGTTTTATAGTTGTAAAATTTGCATGTTTATGTACTTTGTACATGGTGTGAGTGTTAGATCAAGGTTATCTTTTTATGCATATGTATTTCTAATTGTCCAGGTATAATGCTTGAGAAGTCCATGTGTTGTGGAAAATTAGTTAGGCATACCCATGTAGATTGCAAAGGACTCTCCAATCTCCATGTTCTGTTTCATCATTATCTGATTCTATTTTTCTTGATATCTACATAGTTAATTAGTCACCACCTAGTACACAGTGATTATACTGTGTGATATATAATATGTATTATTATATATAGTCTATGGTACAGAATGTATACAGTTAATATCCAGTAACTATATTAACATGCAACTACCTTATACCTGTATAGTACTCCATAATGCAGAATAGAATGATTTCTCTCATATTCTTTATTATGAGTTCCATATTTGATTGTAAGTCATTCAGTTCCATGTAAAATTTAAGGTGTTTGTATCTGTCTCTAAAGAATCTAGCTTTTTAAAAAATATGAATTATATTAAATATATAAATTAACTTGCTCAAGAGAGACATGAAAATATAATAAATGCTAAATTCAACTTTTAAAAAAATCCAAAACAAAAGAAAAAGTTGCACGCCTTAGCTAGAATCACTACCTTGACTACACTTTCAAGCTCTGAGGAAGGCTTCAGGAATAGCTTTCTTCTACTGTAACTCCAAGAAAGAGCCTTCATTTTGTGGTTTCTCAGAGTTACTTCGCTATTGCAAAGGCTAAATAAAAAAGCTAAATAAAAAATCTTCTGTACACCTCCATTAGTCATTGAAACTAAGAAAGGGTCATATGGTTTCAGACTTAATTGTATAGACTCATTCTTTCTAGGTTAACCACTGCATGTGCTATATTCATGCCCTAGGTTTTACTTGGAATGTCCTTGTTTAGAACTCTCTTAATTGGCTGAGTGTCTTTTCATTTTGACAAATTATTACTGTATTCTGTGATCTGATCTTCTATGGCTAATAAAAGAATCTTTTAAATAAATTATGTTTTAAGCTTTAAATTAAGGTGTGACATGGTATTCACAATTCTTTAAGTAGCAAAACTAAATCATATATGGAAATATAGTAACATTAAAAAATCTTTAAGAAGACATTTGGGGGTATTTATCTAAATGTAATACAGCATGGTAAGTTGTGAGTATTGAACATTATTTCATGGGTTTTTCTCAATTCTTTCTAGAGTAGCTCACAATGTAGACACCAGTTCGCTATATAAATATTCAAGGTCACTTTTGAGGTGAGGACAGAATATTATGATGAACGATTACTAATTGGGTGGGTAAATGCAAAACCACTTTTGTAGCTTTTACACTTACGTGGAATGAGTGGTTCTGAAAAAGCCGTAATAGTGGAAGTATGATACCTTTAATATGGACGGCGTTTATAATGAGTCTGTGAAACCTGTGCAACCAGCGCACCATCCTACTCTTCTTTCATTTCATATTCCCTGGCAGCCATACACACCGTGAATGTCCACAACCGGGCAATAAATAAAACACCCTGACTCTCAAAGTAAGACCAATCCTACAGTTACGATCGCAAGACGACATCGTTCGCATCCCCGACTGCAGCACAGCACTCTGTCATTTTGCTCACTTGCAGGCTGTGCTTTGGCATTTTATTTTATCCCCGTAGGTAATAGGCCCAAGACCCACAGGCATAGCAGAAGACGACTTGTGTCCAGGCGGCATCATTCGTTTTTTCCCTATGCATCAGCTTACTTTTAACAACAAAGAAGGTTGATACTTAGATGCGTTTGCCAAATTTTACCTTAATAGCTGACTAAAAAAAAAAAAAAATTAGACGCATTTAATCATTCACTCTTTTTTTATTTAGCAAGCAGTCAGTACACAGTTGTTTGGTGTCAGGTGCTAGAACGGCAATTCCACAGAAGTCTTGCGTGTAATTGGCATATTGCCTTATTCGCCTCCCAACATTTCCAGTGGAAAGTCATTTAGATTTATGTGGCATTTTCATTTCCAGGAACTACACTTCTCCTACGCTAGTCATAGTTGACAGATTTATTTCCTCTTTAATTATTGTGTATTTATGAAATGTACAACCAACCATGTTGCATGTTATCCTTTTTTCTATTTACTTTTACTTTCCTTTTTTTAATAAAAAATTCAGATCAGAAGTGAGATAGTCCCCTGTTTGCTTTATGACATTTTATCATCATCCATTCCTTTCCCATTTATTTAAAATTTTCAACTTTTTATTTTGCTCAACAGGTTCTTCTAATTTATTTTCTAAGTGAGTTATCAAAATATACTCTTCATATTAATTAAATCTTTATAAACAAATATTCCTTTGAGAGATTTGTAAAGTTAGCAGTAGCATTACACACATGAGCTGTTTTGGGTGTGAAACAAAAATAACATTAATAATCTTTTGAAAATTCCTTATCACTAATTAAGTTTACTCCTGTCATAAAGACCAGAAAGTGATTCTCAGAATAAATCTGAGAATTCCTATGCTAATCTTTTAACTCCCCATAGCACATTGTTCTTATTTTCACACATGTAAACTTCATGTCTAATCCAAATTGTATTATAATCAATTGTTATCTGATTTATTCCCTCAATACATTGATAGATCAAATATATTGTGGACAAGAGAACAATATACTTTTTGCATAAAATTTTGTTTTAAAGCATTTTATACTCAAACAAGGGTGTAAGACTATCAGAGGTCTTTAGTTCAATTCCTCAGGGAGATTTCTCAATTTTTAACAACTTATTACACTTTATCATTTTCCCCATACCCGTAACACCTCTTGGAACCTTGTTGATATTGTGTTAAGAAGTAGAGAATTGTTTGTGTTCTCTATAATTGTGATTAAATCTCAGTACTTAAAGGGTTCTGGGCTTGATCTTTACAGCGTTTCAGGAAGGCTCATTGAGGAAAGGAGTGGAGTTATCGTCCTTAACTAGTGAATAAGATTCTGATGGGTGTGTCTGCCTGGTGAGTCCTTCATTCTGGACAACACTCTGGGCTTCTTTCACTTACATTAACCCATTTGGGAAAAATCCTAGAGGGATTTTCTGTGATCCTTACAGAGAGAGCACTGTGGTAACTGGCAGTAAAACCCTTGTAAATGTGAAAAAATACTGCCAATTGGACCCCTGAGAGTTCTCCCTGAGCTACTCCACATTCAAACTCCTGCGACTTGTCAAAACTGCCATTAAAGTGTTCCTGCCAAACAGCAGCTGAAACTCCTTTCCGGTTAAGGCTGTGATTCCCTGAGGTTGAGGTCTGTTTTTATAGGGAGGTAAGTGATAACTTACCTAATGATCTTTTTGATTAGTCTAAGAAGAATTGTTAATTTTCATGTACTTACTTCTGTTGTTAAAATAGAAATGATGGCTTTGACTCTTTTTACAGTTCAGAATCGATACCAGTTTTTTAACAGATGAGTGATTTAGTCCTCATCTATCATGTTGATTGCAGATACTTTTAATTTATTTACAATTTGATCTGTTTATGGGGTTTTGGCTATGCATTTTAAAATAATCTTTAAGCCAGAAAGAAATTTGCTTTCATTTTCTGTATTGACAGTCTATGGAAATTCTTACATTTTTTATCCTTTCCTTGACTTTCTGTGTCATCTCATTTTCTCTATTCATCGTTAGCTCCTTTTAGAAAAATAAATATCCATAATATTGTATATTTACATAAATTTTTATAATTGCATAAATAATAGAAATATATGAAATATTCACAAGAAAGCATACAAAATTTTATATACAGAACACATTTCAATATCTTATATAGCAATTGTCTCTGTAGACTTTTTTTATATATTTATTTTTACAAATAAACTTTAGATCTTCTTAGCTCTATAATATTCACCGTAAATGAAATCAGGAATAAACAGGTTTTTTGGAGTCATATTGTCATAAAAAACTAGAGTTGTTTCCTACTCAGTTCGTCTATTTTGTATCTTGAAGAAAAATTAAGTGTTTCTGCTATATAATTTACTTCTCATTTATTTCTAACTATTGTATCTTCTTTGGTATCATTATAAATCACATTTGAATTCTTCTTAATTCTCCACCTACTTTAAGCAGACCTTATTTCTTATTTAATACTATACTATACTATTGTCTTATTACAATATGATGTTGGGACCCCTTTGTGTAGAATTGGGGCTTCTGCTTCCTCACCTGGAATATAAGGGAGGTGTATAACTAAGTGATATTATGCATTTTCAAAGACATGGCTTCTGTTTGAGCCTCTCTACTAACACACAGTTTACAGGTGTGCACTTAGATTTTAGAGGGCAGTGCTTCGGTTTCTCCATCCTGGAGAGACTATAGGAAGGCTTAGATTAGAGACAGGCAGACATAAAGCTCAGCTATTTCAGCCCCTGGCGGTAGGCAGTTGTTAATAGTAGAATGCCTATATTACTTTTTCATTAACTAATAGGCTACCCAAGAAATAAGGTAGGCAGTTAAAGACAGAGTTTAAGCTGGTGACAAAAGTAGATATATTTAGGTGGACAAGAAACAATTAATTTCTATTTTTCAACAGGTTATTTCTCTTGAAATTATTGTTAAATATCGCAAGGTTGTTTTAGCATATTCTATATATTTCTATATGTAAATTAATAGATATGCTATATTCAAATTAGATAGTAGTCCTGAAGTAAGCTCTATTTTGCCCTGCGGTGTTTTCTCTGCAAATGTCTTAGAGTTCTGTTTGCTAAAACCACTCAGGAATTTTATGCTCATGACCATAATAATTCTGATTTTTAATTAAAAATACATTCTTCTTATTTTAGAAGAACATTCAGTCCAAACTATTATGTATATAATACATTTTGATTGATTTTAAAATTATTAAAAACTTACACATGGGTTAGAATTTGTTTATTCCAAAGTAGTATTAATCAACTTAAATATTTTTTCTCGCATTTTAGTTTTAGTTTTCTGTCAAATCATACTAAATGTGAATCATTGAAATAAAAGTGGGTCTTAAGAAAAATACTCAAATACTAGATATATATTTGAACACTTAATACAATTATCTAGATTGGAGGTAATATTTGAGTTAAGTTGGGGAAATCTTGGGATTAATTTAAGTAAAGCTAAATACTTAAAGCCATTATAGTTTAATAATTTAAAATAGATTTTTAGAATTGCATAATACCTTACTTGCATCATGTTAATTTTAAAAACTGGGCATAGAACCTCATGTTACAATCTAGTTAAAATTTAACTAATTTGTCTAGACTCTTTAATTCAATACTGTGTAGGATTCAGATTAATTTAGTTAGTATATAGAAATAATTACATATTATTGCAACATACTGTAAACTCTCAAGACACCATAACTGTGAAGATCAGAATTCAAATTGGTAATTTAAAAATGTATCTTTTGAGTGAAATTGCATGATTTAAAATTTAGAACCAAATAAGTTTACATAACATTTATAATACAACAATACACTGAGCTAAATATATATAAACAGTTTACCATTTATTATTTATAAGAAAAACCTTATTTTGTCACTGTTAGGGACTGTGACATATGGCAACTCAATGGGCTTTAATTTTGATCTCTTCAGAATACATTATAAAAGTAAAAAATGAAGATAAGACAAAAATGTATTTAGAAAGTATTTCTCTGAATATATGTTAAATTATGAAGCAGGAATGATTACCTTCCGTAATTTCCATATACAATTAAGGTATACTCTAAGGTAATGTCATTAGAAGGCTCCATTTCCTGGAGTTTTGGCCAAAAATCAGAGCTCTACTGGGAACTGTAAGGACTTTTCAGTGTGTAGAGGAAAGTTTGAGACCAGAGTTAACACAAAGGAGGAGTAGATATGAGAAATACAAATGTTGAAGTGTCTACTGACATAGAAATCCAAACCGCACACTCCTTTGCAAATTAAAAGGGTCCAAACCCCATTAGACAAAAACAGTACTTTATCCAGTGGCTGGCAAATATTATAAATTGTTGGTTTCATTAACTTTTAGATATACCTGAATATAAATAGCTGGCAGTGTATTATTTTAATTGACTTTATTTGTGTTTTTCAAAAATATAACTGTTGAAATTCACTGGATTTATCAAAGTCAACACGACATGTTCTATGTAACTAATTACATCCTAAATGTTGAAAAATGTGAACTTCTGAGAATTTATGTGACTCAGTCATAGGAACATAACAGAAGCAAATTTGGTACTTAAATTTATATTTTAAACTAAAAAACGGTCCTTTTAAAAACGCTTTTGGTATACTAGTTACGAAGATGGATTCGAATGTTTTCTATCTATTAGAAACTATATCAAGTATGATGATTAGCATAGCATTCACTGAGTAAGTATATGAAACATGAATACTTCAATTAATAAAGTTCATAGTTATTGGTAAAAGCTTCTAATTAATTGTTATAAATCCAAAATAAAAGCCTTGCAGATTGAGAAATGCCAGTGCTTGCATCTAAGCAAGCTGCCATTTGCAACCATGACCATGTCGGCCCACAGTGATTAAAAATGAATATGTTAGCATTGAAAAAGCAACATAAATCATATCCCATGAGCGACAATAGAACTGCTCTTCTTGCAATTTTGTTTCATATTAAAATCTTCCAAATATTCAAAGAAATAACTAGATTCCTCACAGATGGTAGACACCTCAAGGAAATCAAGGCCTTTTATCACATTTAGAATTTAAAGTAAATTCTGTCTTCAAATAATCCAGATGTCCAAAAAAGAATCTAATTTGCTGTAACATTCTCATGGGACAATTAGTGACTTAGTTTCTTGAATAATATATGAAAAACAAGTATCATTAGAATTGATAAAATGTTTTTGTAGACACATCAGCTCAGTTAAAGTGATAGTATTTTCTGGCTTGAGAAATAAACTTTTCTTACAATGACGATTAAAAGTCTGCTTTTTAAAAAAAATATGCATATGTCTATTAAATTAAGACACTTAAAATTTCCACACCGATTATATCCTGATTTTCCAGATGTAACAGCTAACATGTCTCTGAATTTGTGGTCAGTATGGGACATTCTTTCTCATGATTAAACTTTCAAACTTTCTTTTCAAGTGAGAAAAATGGATTCCTCTTACAAGACAGTCATTCTTGTTTTGGCTCAAGCAGTCAGTAGATCAATCAGTCACGTCTGCAGTCTGCCACTCAGGAGACCCGTAGCCGGAAAGCTATGCACGGCCAAATGCATTGTGAGAGGAATGGGGCAATACATAGAAAGCAGGAAACATGTGCCTACCTTATGTTAATTGTTCTGCATCTTGTATAATTGAGGCTTACATAAAATAAATAAAAGAAGAGCTAAATCTATTAATAAGACTGCATGAATGTGTATATACATCTCGCTCTCTCTTCAGCTATCTATATGTCCCATGTGTACATCATGGAAGTTAAAAGAAGACAGAGATCACTACAGGCTCCAATAAACAGAGAAAGTGAATGCAAATGGAAAAACAAAAGGTTCAACAGAATTTAGAATATGGTCAAAGAAAATGAGACTGTAAACCAGGTTTAGATCTCAAACTCACTACCTCAAAGAAAGTAGCTCCTATCCGAAACCTACAGCACGTGAGTACGTGACAGGGAGGTCTGTCAGTCGTAATCGCATGGTATGGGTTGGACATTTTATAGTAAATGTGAATGTTCTGCCTCTGTTTTTAAAAAGCTGCAGAAAGTAATTTCATTCATCTGATGAAAAGTTTCGAAGTGTCCTAGTCTGTACAAGATTATCTTCTTAAATCTTAGAAATATAGTGAACTAGAGAGAAAATCTTCACAGAGCTTACATTTTACGAAGTTGCTCAGAAAACTTACAACAAATGGATAATAAATCTTAACATACTGGCTGGCTGGTGGAAATTGCTATGAAGTCACATGAAGAAGAAAAAAAAACATGGTAAATGTGGGTGGATTAAGCATAATTTTATGTCAGTTCAAAAGGGTAGTTTCACTAAATAAGTAGCATTTTGAGCAGATAACTGAAGGAAAATGAATCTGGAGAACTTAGGAAGCCTGTGGAAAAAAAGAAATAAAGGCAAAGAAACAGGAAGCACAAGGTCTGCAACTAATTAACTCGCACAGGTTACTGGAGGAACAGCATTGAGATCAGGGCTTACTGATCCAGGAGCAAGAGGGAGAACATGAGGCCAGCTGGGTAATGTGGTGGGTTTACAGGAACAGGAGGGGTTCATCAATGAGCTACTTTGCAACTGTGAGGGTTTTTCCTTCATTGAGGTCAAATGTCACTGAAATATTTTGAGCTGAGGAGTGACGTCATATTTTCGAATTTATAAAGGTGACCTGAGTTGGTTTCAATAAATGACTGGTTATAGGAGAAATTAGTCATGAAGCATTTTCAATAATCAAATGGAAGGAAAATAATGGCTTGGGAATTGTGCTGTCAGTATATTTCACAAGAAGCTGCATTCTAAAGTCAACCTTTTAGGGTCAAATGCATGATATTAATTAAGAAAGAGAAGTGACTTACCGGATTTTCAGGTTAAGCAACCGATGAAAGAGTTAGCATTTAACAAGTTGTGAAGGATTTCAACACAACATGGAAAGACGATTATGAATATACATTTGAATGTAATATTTGAAATTTACATAGGATTCCTTAATGGTTATATTGAATCCAATTAAAATATTGAATTCTAAAATTAAGGAACAAAGTCTGGGAAAGAGATTTTAATTAACGAGTACTAACTGTATTGATGGAATGTTACATAATGAGACCTGTGCTATTTAGAGAAAATAATAAAGCAAAGTCTTAAGGGTTTGCTCAAGAAATGGCAGCATCATTACTGTCAGCCAGGTAGAACTAGTGATAGAAGATTAGAGGAGGAATCAGAGCCAGGAATGTGGAATTATGCCAAACAAAATAAGAAACTCTTAAAAAATGAGGAACTGAAGATTAAGAACTATTGGATTTGAACAGTTAGGAGACTAAAAAACTTCAATTGTTGTGGAATAATGTAGAAAAACTGATTTTAATGGAATGAAAGGCATTAAGATTTAAAGAAAACCTAAGTAAATGTCATAAAGATTGCTAAAAATAATGCAATAAAATTTAAAATTGGTAACAGAGAATTAACTGTAATATGAAAAATTAAAAACCTTCCTATGAATAAACAACAGCTGGATTGATGCTCAGAGGGAATATGTGAAACTGAAACTAGGCAACAGTACAAAGTAACACCTCGTAAACCAATATATGAGAAACATGAAAAGAAGTGATGAAATGAAATTGATTAAATTTAAACATACCAGCTACAAATTAGAAGGTGAAAATTAATAAATTATACTCTCAAAGAAATTCAAAGGCAGAACAACAAAATAAATCCCAGTAACTAGAGAAAAGAAATTATTTACATGCAAGAAGAAATGAAAACAAAGAGAACTGAAACATAGAATTTCAAATATAATATCAAAATGCTGGTTCTTGCAAACACAACCCACTGCTGAAATGTAATCAGATAACCACAAGCATAACAGAGAAAATCACAAAGATAAGAAACTTAAACTTTTAGGGGAAAAATAATCATTATACCAACAGAAATATTCAGTAGTGCGTTTATGTTTTCCATTTGAAATGTTAATTGAAACATATAATTATATAGGGAAACACTGTTTATGAAAATTATTTTCATTTTCATAAGAGACAGAAAGCTTACATTAATTTCTTAGAAGAAATAAAGACAAAATCTATTAAATATAATTAGTATTACAGGAGAATTTAAAATTGGTAATAGAAAGTTAAAAGAAATTCAGCAAAAGCTAATATCAAATGCTAATAAATTGTTCCATAGCATAAACTGAAAAAAGTTCAAGTTCTTTTTAGCTATAAATAAATCACAAATACATAAGCCAGGAAAAGATATCAAAAAGAGAAAATTACAAAAATATTACTTATGAATATCAAGGGGAATTTCTAAATAATATTTAAGCAAGCTGAGGTCAGAATTTTATTAAGAAAAATGATGCATAATTAAGTATGATATTTTTAAATAGTACAAGGCTGGTTGAATGCACACAGCTTATCAGTATAACATACTATATTATGAGACTAATAAATGTATATTTACTTTGTGCCCAGTTCCTGGCTTGGAGCTCTGAAGCACTTGGAATTTCCTCACGGACACGACTAAGAAAAGCATCTCCTTTTATTCATAGTAAGCACCTTTCTGTGGTAGCCAATCCCGTTCTAATAGGGTTTCTCTTAAGGGAACCCTTATTATATTCAGGATGCGGTGTGGATGCCCAAGGATCAAACTGTGTGATTCACGACTTGGGGATTTTGTTTTACTACCAACACTCGAGCGAGCCAAGAGGAACTGCAGAACAAAGCCATGCAACATACCAATGTTGGACGCAGTCATGAGTACTAGTAGAGCTTTCATTCAAAAGAAATACTAAATGATAGGGTTTCAGTGCTTCCAGTTTGGTGAATAAGGGGAGTCACAAGGTGGGTGGTGATTCCAGAAAAGGGACTCTTCCACACACTTTGCCCTAAGCTACTCTTGTATTTGGCTCTGAGTTGTATACTTGCTTTCTACTTTTGAGTGCATTAATTATGCAAACGAATGCGTTTTATATTGGCAGATCTGTGCATGTATACAACATACTATCATCACCCCCGATCACCTCTCTCAGCCTTCCCTACTCCTTCCTTCCGCTGTTTCCGGGGGACGTTTCCAGCTGTATAATGTACTTTGATCATATTCTTGTCCTTATTCGTTCTTACACCATTACGCCTAGTCGTTCTTCCCTGCCTCTTGACTAACAACAGTAATCCGTAACCTCTCTGGTGCCTTCTTTTCTGAATTGTTGACTATGTATGCGCTACAAATTCATTTACACATTAATTGCATGCAATGCAGAGAATCCCACTTTTGAGCGCTGTTCCTTCCCCTTACGCATTTGTCCCTTCCCCGTCCTCTTTCCCACTCAGTGCCTCTTTCCTATTCCAAGCAGCCCGGCTCCCCTCTTCTATTGTCTCTCTGTGGCTAACATGTTTTTGTACAAGTACTTACGGTCCTCTCCTATGAGTCACCATGGCTACTTAATCTTTTGTGTCTGATCTATTTCACCAGGCATTATTAATTCAAGGTGGCCTCACTTTCTTCCAAGTGTTTCTTACCTGTCTTCCTTTATTTTTGCATAATATTCTATTGTGGATATATAGCACATTTTCTTTATCCATCCCTCTGTTTATAGGCATTCCCTCCTGCCCTCAGGATTTAGCTGTCATGATTTGTGCTGCAATAAACGTGGGTATACATGTGTTTCTATGATATTGTATCATGAACTTGGGATGGTGCCCTGGGAAGGTGTAGCTGTGTCAAATGAGCTTTCTTTATATTCAATTCTCTAAGGAATTGCCAAACTATTTTAAAGAGTTTTTCTACCAGTTTACAACCTCACCAACAGTGAAGAACTGCTCCTTTTCCCCCTAAAACTCACCAACACCTGTTTTTTGAGTTCTTGATGAAAGCCATTCTTTTTGGAGCTAGATGTAATCTCAATTTTGTTTTGATTTACGTTTCTCTGATGGTCAAAGATATTAGCAATGGACTGGCCAGCAATTGGCAAAGAGGTCACTTTTCATGTCCCTATTGGTCATCTGTATGTATTTTTTTAAGAAGCATCTTTTCATTTCAGTTGTCCATTTTTAAGGAGATCATTTATCTCGGGGGATTTTTCTGTTCTTCTTATATTGTAGTTATTAATACTCTGTCTGAGGAGTAGCTTGCAACATCTTTCTCCCATTATGTGAGCTGTTTCTTCACCTTGATTATTTTTTCTGTTATGCAAAAACTTTTGAGTTTGATGAATTCATGCTTGTACTTCCGTGATGCTAAGTCTTCAGCAGTTGGTATTCTGCGAGTGAAATTCTTTTCTGCCCCTGTCTGCCAGTGTTTTAGTTATTTTGTTCAGCTGTTTTGATATCTAGCTCTCTGATCTACTTGATCATCTATTTGATTTTTTTCTTAGAGTGCAATGTGTGGGTCTAGATTCATTCTTCTACATGCAGATAAGCCAGTTTTCCAAACACTTGTTGAAGACTCTGTCTTTTCTCCAATAAATAATTTTGATCTTTATATCAAAAATCAGATAGATAACGGTGCTCGACTTTGTCTCTGTATCTTAATTTTTGTTCCGTTGGTTTTCTTTTCAGTACCATATTGATTTATTTAGTGTGATACACTTTGAAGTCTGGAATTCTGATTCCTCTGGTTTTGTTCCTATTAATTAGGATAGCTTTTGAAACTTGTGTCTTTCTGATTCCATATGAATTTCAAAGATTTTTTTTCCTAGTTTTGTGAAGAAACATGCTGGTATTTTGTTTGGCATTGTGTTGATTCTGTATTTTGGAAGTTTGTCATTTTGACAGTATTAGTCTTGCTTATCCAGAACATGGGGTGTCTTTCCATTTTTAAATGTTCTTTTCAATTTCTTTCTGCAGATTTCTGTCATTTTCTATGCAGAGATTGTTCACTACTCTGGTAAGGATTATTACAAAGTATTCAATTTTCTTGCAGCTACTGTGAATAGAACGAATTTCTTGATTACCTTCTTTTGGGTGTGTTTTTGATGTGTAGGAGAGCCATTGATTTGTGAGCGCTGTTTTTATAAGCTGTTATTTTGCTGAATTTACCTATTCTGAAAGACTTCTGATGGATTTCTGGTTCTTCAATATAGAGGATTGTGCCATTTTGAAAAGGTGATATATTAACTTCTTCACTATAATTTCATACTCCTCTTTCTTGGTTGCTCTGGCCAATATTTGGAGTACTATGTTTATCAAGAGGGGTGTTTCAGATTTTAGAGTAAATTTTTTCTCTTTTTCTTCATTTATGATGATATTGGCAAAGAGGTTTTCATAGATGGCTTGGATAAGTTTGAGATAAAGTCTTTTCATCCTTAGTATTTTTGAGTTTTTTAACATGAGTAGATGTTGAATTTTGTTAAAGGTCTTTTCTGCATCTATTTTGATGATCAGGTAATTTTTATGTTTCTTCTGTTGATGTAGTATATTGTACTTATTCATTTGTGTTTATTTCACCACCCTGAATTTTCAGAATTCCTGTTGGCTATCATGTATGACTATTTTATGATTTGCTGCATTCTGTTTGCCAGTGTTTGTTGAGTATTTTGTTCAGCTATGTTTATTACTGAGGTTGGCCTGTAATTTTCTTTTTTATTTACATATTTGGTTTTGGTATTAAAGTTATTGTGACTCGGAGGAATGAATTTGGCAATTTCTTTTTTCTTTCTTTCTTGGGTTTTTTGTTTTTGTTTTTGTTTGTTTGTTTGTTTTTATTTGTTTCTTGAATGAATTTGATGAATATTGGCACTAGCTCTCCCTGAATTTCTGGGTATAATTCTGCTGTGAATCCATCATCTGGTGGGCTTTTTTAGTTAAGAAAGTTCAATTTCATAGTTGGTTACTGGTTTATTCAAGTGTTTTATATCCTCTTGATTAGTTTTGGAGGTTGGCCTGTCTTTAGAAATATATCCCTTTCTTGAAAAGTATAGATTTTTTAAAGTACCTTTTTACAACCATTTGTACTTTGGTGCTGTTTGTTGTAACTTTCATTTGTTTGTTTGTTTGTTAATAATTGAATTGATATAGATTTTCTCTTTTCTTCTGAGTTAAGCTAGAGTTCTATCAATTTTGTTTGTCCTTTCAAGGAACAAACCTTTATTTCATTGATCTTTTGTTTTGTGTTTTAGGCTTTCATTAATCTCAACTTGGATCTTTAAAATATCTTTCCTTCTTTTAGTTTTGGGGTTAGATTTCTCTTGCTTTTCTATTCTTTTGATCTGCATCAATATATGATTTGTTTATAATTACTCAGTTATTTGTTTGTGTGTATTTATAACAATGTATATCCCCCTTAACACCATCTTTACTGTGTCCCAAATGTTGTGATGTTCTTCCATTACCATTTGTCTCTAAAAACTTTAATTTTTAATTTTTAAATTTTTTCTATAACCCAGTGTTTGCTCAGTATATTATTATTCAGTCTCTATTATTTGTGTAATACCTGTTGTTTCTGTTGTTGACTTCTAGTCTCATTCTGCTATGATCTGATAGTATACATGGGATTACTTCAATGTTTTGTATTTGCTTTAGAATGTTTTTATGCTTAAAACATGGCCAGCTTTGGAGAATGTTCAATGAGATACCATAAGTAATGCGCATTCTGTTGTTAGGTGAAACACTCTGTATATATGTTCAGTATATTTTTTTCTACTAAGGGTATGGTTCAGATCTGCTATACCTTTGTTAGTATTTTGTTTAACTGATATAACTTCTTTAGAAAGCAGAGTGTTAAATATTTCTACTATAATTGTGATGAAATCTAACTGTACTTTTACATCAAGTAGCAGCTTTATATAGTTAAGTGCACCATTGTTTGGTGGATGAATATTTACTTTGGTAGTTCCTTCTGTTGAATCATTGTGACTTTGGTTATCTCTTTGACTATTTTTGACTTAAAGTTCACTTTTTCATCGAATAGCTACTCCTGCTTCTTTTTGGTCCCCCTGTTGAACAGAATATGGTGTTTCAACCTTTTAGTTTCAGACTTTGTTTATACTTATGGGTAAGATGGATGTCTTGCAAACTGCATATGGTTACAGTTATGATTTTAATCCATTCTGCTAATCTATGTATTGTGATTGGAGAACTGAGAACACTGACATTGAGAGAATTGTCTGTAAATACTGATTCTTGACCTTGTTCTAAATTTGCATGTTAATTGTTTTGTTTAGATTTTGTCCTTTGGCTTACTTGTTTTCTCTGTTGAATATGCACCTTGCCCTGCTGTCTTTGCTGAGTTTTTTCTATCCACCTCTATGCAGCAGATTCTTAAGTACTTTTTGTAGTGCTGGCTTACGTTGGCATAAATTACTTCAAGTTTTGTTTGTCATGGAAAATCTTTATTACATCATCAATTTTAAGAATTTAGGAGTCCTGTTTGGCAGTTGCTTTCTTTTAGGGCTTAAAGATTTCACTCCAAATCTCTTTTTCACAGTTTGTGTTAAGAAGTCTGCTGTCAGGTTTGCCTTGGAAAATTACTAGATATCTTTGTCTGATAGTTACTGATTTTAGGATTTTCTCCTTTCTGTGGATGTCTATAAATTTTAATCTGATCTCTCTTGAAGAACTTCTGTTTTGGTCCTATCTTATTGGCGGTGTGCAATATGCTTGTCACTTGTGTATCTATTTCGCATATGTAGCACATTTTTCCTAAAGATTTCAATGTGAATACGTTTTTCATTCCTTCAGCTTGGAGTTCTACTTTATTATAATCTTGTAATTTTTGAGGATGAGCTTCATTGAGCCATCTAGCATGTGTTCACAACAACGTCTATGTGAAGACAGCGCTAGTAGTACATCTTTAAAGGTTCGGTCTACGGCTTTTATCTTGTCTTCTAGTTCCAGAGTTCTGTCCTCATTTTGGGTCATTCTGTTCACCACACTTTCCAACGAAGTTTTCATTTTTCACTTACTGATGATCTGCCAATACCTTTTTCTTTCATTTCTTGATTTGACTTCTCCAGGTTAGCTAAATACAAGTTTCTGTCCTCATTTGTCTGAGTGGGTATTTTATTATTTCTACCTTTCAATTCTTTTAGCTATGTCCTTTCAAAAACACACTAAGTATTCGTAAGAGATTATTATTTGACTCTTTTATTTTCCACCAATATTTGAGCATGCTGTGTTCAGCTGATCATGACCGTGTGTTCAGGGCACTTCAACTGAGCCTGTCCCATGAGGCTCACAGACTTTCTACATATCGTTCCTGATTACCTTCTCTGTAGTTGAATCACTTCCATTCAGGAAGAGCTGTGGAGCAGGGATCGTTCCAAACAGCCCACTTTCCCACGTCTCCTCCAGGGGAAATGGTCTTGTCTTAGTTACTGTTCGTTGTTGTGACTCAATACCCAACATTCACAAATTTAGAAAAGGAAAGGTTTATTTTAGCTCACAGTGTCAGAAGGTCACAGTTCATTCATGGGTGGCTGGCAGCAATGGAAGTACATGGCAGAGGTGGAGGCAGCTTCTCACAACATCACAAACAGGCAGGCAATTTTAGACCAGTGCAGACTAGTCCCAAGGAAGGTGGGATGTAGCTTACATATCCTTCCAGGTCTCAGTCTAGTGATTAGCCCCTCCGGGATCTAGGTGTAGGTGTTGCCACTATAAACCTTTAATCCTAACTTACAAACCTGTAATCCACCTCTCCAGACTAAGCCCCGATCTCTCAACAGCACACGGTTCCATACGTAATCCATAACATCTAAATACATGAGACTTTTGGGGGACTTTACAAAGCCAAAGCACAATAGATCTGGACAGGCAGGCCTTGATTAGTCAAGTTAGGGAAGAGCTGGGCTAGGGTTTCCTGTGTGTATATAAGTTCACTTCCTTTAGTCGGCTTGAGCTTGAAGTTCCCTGTGAAACTCATCCGTGCTGGCTCTTCCTCTCCTTTATTGAACAGTCGCCACCGCTGGCTTCTATTCTTTGTGGATTCCTCGGCCAGTAGGTTCTCTACTGTGGTCTACTACTGTCTTTCCTGCTGCTGCCTAGGCCACTAATATGGTCTTTGGAATGCCCTCTGCCAAGGCTCTTACATCTCTCTGCCACAGTGTCCCTCTGTGACCTGTCAGTTTCCTAGTGGTCTTTTCCCCAAAGTTCCACACTGCCTCGGAGTGGAATCTTTTGAAGTAGTTCTCTACTGTATTTCAATTCTTTGATTAGACCTGTGAGAACTGAATAGATGGTGGGTACCCTACATAGTTGCTACCTTTCTGTTTTATTTTTCTTCTACTTTCTTTTCCTTTATTTTAGATTTCACATATTACAGAAATCATGCAATTTCTCTCATTTTGAGTCTAGCTTTTTTCATGCCATGCTCCAGAATGCTTTCAGGAGCCTCTTTCCATTACCTGGCACCTGGCATTTGTATTTGTTATATTTTTGATCATACCTCATGAACACACTCAAAAAAGATAACTTCAAGAAATGTGTCAAAAGGAGTAAATATAATGGCATAAGTGTATTCATAGTAAGGTGGTGGGTGTTGAACAAGACAAATAGCAATGTGTCTTTTACTGTAATAACTTTTTTCACACTTATTTAGTGTGAATTTTAATCACATTTTCAATACAAGTAGCAGTAAAGATGAATCAAAAGGTAGTTTTATTTTTAGGTTTTGAATTGTATACCTTTTAATAACTGGTAGAATTGAGTAAAAGCATTTCTTGGATTTTACATGCTATTTTAGAAAATTATTAGACCAAAAAAATAGGACCCTGAGATACTTTGAATTATAAAGTCACAAGCGCAGGTAGTCTGGGCTTGTGATTGATGTCTGAAGTGGTGACAGTCTTCTGAAACTCAGCTCTCAACTTGTAGAATCTGACACTAACTTCTTGTATGTAGTGTCAGAATGTAATTGAATCGTGGGGCACTCAGCTGGTGCCCCAAAATTGGCTGCCGTTGGAAAAAGTTTTCTATGTGTGATGTAAGAAAATCTGTGAGTAAACCAGAGCAGTCATATCAGCAGATATTAAAAAACTGTCGATATTGTTATTTTCCAAACTATAAAATGCCTATAAAATATTCAAATGCTTTTAAGAAAAATTAAAAAAAATAAGAATTGACAGATGCTTTCTATTTTTTTTTCCTGTTTTACTAATATGTGTAAATGTGATGTATTGGGTTTACACTGAACTTGAATATTTTGTGCACATATATATCAACGCAGAATTGCAAGTCCTTCCCTCTCTTTTTTTTTGATCCTCCCATAACCTCTCTCTCCCCTAACTCCTATTAGCCCTGCATCATGTTCTTTAAAATGACTCTATTCTGAGTTTCTCATATTAGAGAAAATGACAGATACTTTCTTAAGTAATATACTTACCTTGATTTTTAAACCACTATCTCGATTAATGGTATATAAATAGCTTCCCTTAATTAAAGTAAATACAAACATTAATTTTATTATCAGCTATGGTCCTTCTAGAAGTATCAACAAATATAAGTAGAAAAGGAATAATTGAAAACATAAGAACTGGAAACACCAAACCTACTCCTAACTCCAAAAAGTGTGATTTCGTACCTAGAAAATTCTACTCGTTATGTGATAACTGAATTTAGTTATGAAAGCAACAGATAAAAATTAATTAAATTAATTTATCCCTATCACAGATTCCATAATCTATAACTAGATAGAATACACAATGGTAGAGAAGACTTTATTTACAACAGTAGAGCACAATATAAAATATTTAGAAATAAAAAACAGAAGACTTGCAAAACTTACCCATATACACAGGAAATATATAAAATTCTCTTCTACATAGTAATCATTTTTTTTTATTTATTTATTTATTTATTTATTTATTTATTTATTTTTTTGGCCCTGAACTCACTATGTAGCCTAGGCTGGTCTTGGACTCATGCCAATCTTGCTGCCTCAGCCTCCCGAGTGACAGGATTACAGGCATGTCAGCTTTATGTGGTGCTGAAAAATCAAACACAGGGCCTTGCTCTTGCAAGGCAAGCACTTTAACTGCTGTGCCATTCCTCCAGCCCTGTCATAGCAATCTTAAGAGAATGGACACATTCTGGTCTGTGATATGGAAATTCAGTATTAATACAGGCAATTTATAGGATAAAACGAGTGAGAGGCTGGAGGAACAGCACAGCTGTTAAAATACTTGCCTAAAAAGCACAGGCCTTAGGTTTGACCCCCCTGACCACGTACACTGAGCACGTCAGCGCACGCCTGCAATCCCAGCACTTAGAAGGCTGGAGCAGGAGTACTGACATGAGTTCACGGCCACCCTGGTCTGCACAGTGTGCTCAGGACCAGCCTGCACTACAGAGTGGTAGCCTGCCAAAAACAAAATCGAAAAAAAAAAACAAAAAACAAAAAACAAACAAACAAACAAAAAAACAGAAGAAAATGGGTGAGTGGGCTGGAGAATGATATCACAGTGGTTAAACCAGAACTTGCCTAATACGTGGAAGGCCCTGAGTTCGATTCCCCTGCACTATACAAGTTGGGTGTGGTGGTGCGCACCTGAAATCTCAGCACTCAGGAGGCTGAGGCGGGAGGATTGTCATGAGTCTAAGGCTCAGCTGGGCTCCGTAGTGATTCAGGACCAGCCTGGACTATAGCACGAGACCTTTTCTCAAAAGAAGAAACTGAAGGAGATACTGGAAGTCAGGTGAGAGGAGACAGGACAGGATGGTCAAAAAGCGGGGAGAGAAGGGATTGTAATGACGTCACAGTGTGCATGTACACAAACTTTCAAACCTAATGCAATCATAGTATATCGCTTATATTTATAAAACACAAGTGGAAAAAGTCAGTATTTTAAAGATGTCAATTTTAATGATAAGTTATAAAATTTATACAATATCATTGGGGCATATACTTGAACCTAATTAATTTGGTACTAAGTTTATATGAACAAAAGTCCATCTGTTGACAGCTAGGTGTTATACTTTGTAAAGATTTAAAGTCAGGAAGGGATGGCAATGGGGCTTCGTGCCCTTTGAGATAATAAAGTATTAGATTTTGAATACTTTGATTGTGTAATTCTGGTGACATAAACATTTCTAGATCTATCAGCCATTTGTATTTCCCTTGTGAGTTTGTGATGTACTTTTGTCATGGCATAAATTTTGCCTGTTGATATATGCAGGCTTCAAACACTGCATTTATATCTTTAGGGCAGTTTTTCCTCACTCTGTAGCTTGGACTTTGCATATTATTAATATGGTCAAATCTTTTGATTTCTCCATTGATTTGATTTTTCAAGGACTTTTTAAAATTAATGCCAGAAAATCACTTATGGTTTTCTAGTATTACATATTATTATCCTACTTTCTACAATTTTCCAATTAGAATATATTTTGGAATATACTACAACCTAAAATCATACATGGTTACTAAAACATATTTTACTAGCTATTTTTCAATTTAATCTATTAAACCATTAAATGATTCATTGATTCTGCTTGTCTTTGACTCTCATTAAACATGTCAAAATTCAAACAATAAGAAACTGCATAATAGTAGCACATGTGATGGCTTGGGTTCAATACTAAGAAAAATGCACACATGTCTATATGCACATAAACACACACACACACACACACACACACACACCACGCAGAATTTTATAATGGGATAATGTAAAAAGTTAATTTATCTTCTGTGTTCTCAATCTCAACCTCCAGACATGACTATTTGGATGTATTTCGAGTGTGTCCCTCGAGAGTTCATACATAGGTGGTGGCTTGGTTCTTAGAATGGTGACAGGAGACATGGTAACAATCATAAGAGATAGAGATTTTTGGGACATCCTTAGGTTACTGCCATGGCTGCCCACAAAAGGATTGAGGTATCCTTATGGAATTTTTGAGTCGTGAAGCGAGCAAGTTGTTATGAATTTGAACCAATCTCTGAATTTCTCTCACTTCCTATCTTAGGATATGGTCTCTTACTCCATCACTTGGTCTTACCATGACAAAATCCATCACGATCTGACACAGTCAAAAGTATCCTCAGCAAAACTAAGTGTATGTTGTCTCCCTGTTATCAAATCTACAGAATTTTTGAATATATGAATTTCATTTTTAAAGTTACTGGGCCCAAGATTACCATCATAGTCACAAATTGAACTACAACATCTGTTTTTAAGCACATTAACATGAATTTCCAAAGACTCTTAGTATGTATTTTTACTACACATGATGTTTTAGGATCTGTTTCTGACTCAGATTGTATTTCATCTGATGGGGAAAAGTTAAAAATATATTTCTGTTATAATTGATAAAATTTTAACCTGTCTAAATATCTATAGGATCTTGATATATGAATGTCTATATTAATTGTTAATCATTAATTGTCAAGTTTTTCCTCAAAATTTTTACCCACAGGCCATTATAAAGCTTTTTAACTGAAGACATATATAATTCAATCTTCAGAAAAAGCTATCAAGATCCAGAGAAACCAGAGTAGAAAGAGATGGTGAATACAAAAATATATAATCTACAATGGGAAATAGTTGAAATCTAATCACCATGCTTATATTGGTGAGGTCACACTATGAGTGCTAATTTACATTTTACCATGTTTTCACTCCATTACTTCATTACAACTTTTTGTCATCTAACAATTTCTCTTAAAATTAACGAAAACTCTAGGGTTTACCCACACAAATGGATGAGTTTCAAGGTTCTACTTCTCTCTTGTCCTAGTTTCTCCTGGCTTTCCTGCACCCAGAATTCTCAGCAGTTGGGAAAACAGTCCCTTGGTGAGCAAACTCCTAGCTGTTTAGCTTTACCATCTCATGAGCCTCGTGTTGTTGACTCTTATTAATATTCATCATAAAGAATTTTCAGTGGAACTAGGGAGGAATTATTTTGATTCAGGTCTTCTTAGTGCACTCTAATGAAAGGACCGTAGGCAAGTACTCTTAGATTACATTCTTCCGGCTAAGCCAGAGCTGTGAAGCTGACCATGGACTCGGATACCATACTCCTGCTAGGTATTACACGTGGTTGGAGCAGAAGAGAAGCACAGCAATAATATTTACAAAACTTCACATTCCTGGACCTTTGTGTTTTAAGCAATATCAGTTACATTGCATTAAGCCCTAGGTGTATAGCAAAGAACTTAGTCCTAAAACTAAGAATGAGAAACATACAAATCTCACTAAAAATTAATCAATATCTGAAAAAAATCTTAAAGCAGATTGTTGGATGACACAGAGGAAATATAAGCTGACTATAAGTTGATTATATGATTTAATCTATTCTTTAGGGATCTTAATGCATATATTTAATAAATAGGATTCATAAAATAATGAGAAATATGCTCCAGGAAACCTACCATCATTAGAAATGTTCACAAAAACCTCAAAGAATACTGGCTAAAAAAAAAAGGAGTCAAACCTTTTGCTATGTGCTCAGGGCAACACGATTTGTAAATACAAAATACAGTGCTTCCTAGAGGCCAAGGCATATTTAGGTTAGTAGATAGCATAGCTTTATAATGCCTAGTGTATGGCTTCTTTATTCCATGAAAAAAATATCTAACAGCCTTTGTTAGATATCAAACTCAAATCTAATACACTGTTTTATGTAGATACATTACTCTTATTCAGTCACTCAGTTTTTGACATTCTGGACAAGTCATCATAAATGCTCTTTGTACTCTTGAAGTTATTTCTGTTCCACAGAGCTTGTTCTTTTCTTGTGAAGAAACTTATGAGAAAATCCAAGACTATTTCTCACACTTAGATACAGACAGGCAGAGATACAGCTCATATTTTATACCCAGAATTTTCCCCAGCTCATGAAGAATGCTACTTGTCTCCTCTGACCCAGTTATCCTCCAAATATTAAGGAGGACTACCTGTTAGGTGCTTACCAATCAAATGAAAATACCTACTATCTACTGTTACAAAATTTGTTTTATAAAATTAGTTTATAAAATTAATTTTGTAAACTAATTTGAAAAATTAGTGTTAAAATATAAATCTTTAATTTCAAAAAATGAAATATACAATCTTTTGCTAAATAATCATTTAATAGAGTTGTGCTGAATTTCTGTTTTTTTCCAGTATTTTTAGTTTATGGTTACAGGAATAAAATCTAAAGTGGACAAGTCTTGAAATTTTCCCTGAAAAAATCCAAATGACATAAAATACCCTACACTAACTTTTTAGGAGAATTTTTTCAGATTCCAAAATGCACCCCCTCCAACCTTGGAGAATATATTTCATGTCCAGATGAGGGTTATGGACACTAATCAGAGTTTCAGTGGAAGTGTAAATAAGATGCCATTAAATACTAAAATAGTTTCCTAAAATTAAGTGTTGAGTAATAAAAATAAAGGAGTAAGGATGGTTCAAGTAACTTGTGAGAGAAAATTCTTGGTTGGCTGAGAGAAGAGTATGTTCTGGGGAAAGATAGTCCTCGACTTTTAGAAATAATTTAAGGGAGCAGTAGACACAAATATTGCATCAATTGCATTTAGGCTTAATCATTGGTAACCTCAAACTCACTCTAAGAATTTTGAACATTGTTTGGTAGGCAAAGAAAGAACTTGAGAAATTTAAGACCATTACGTGAAGTTCTAAATTTGTTTTGAGAAATTTAGTCTGGAAGTGTCCTTTAAAATAGGTAGGATGATAACTGGGTAATAAAATTAAGCACTGTATTTACAAAACAACCTTATAGAGATGCTTAGTTAATTGTGTTCTTTTAAATTTGGAATTGTTCCAAATGCAGATGCATGTTCCAATTGAGAAAAATCAATTAAACTAACTTGTCATACTCTAGGGAAATATACAGGACCAGAGTTGGTAGGATTCTGATTAACCTTCTGTGAGGATGGAGATGTCTTGATGTCACTGCTGATTTTTTGTATGTATTCTCACTATGGGCAATTTCAGTCTATATGTTTACATTTACTAAACATGGATGTGAGAACACAGTACAATCAGACTTACTACTTAGTATCAACCAGCTCTCCTATACAACTGACTGAAGACCACTTTAGTGCACCATAGGTCCTCAGCGAGATAATTTCCGTTCACAAGTTCACTAGAAAGTATTTTTTTTAAGGAAGATGATAGGATATGCAAACAAAATACACAGTACAAATTTAAGTAATTAGAATCATTTATTCTTTGGTAGTAATAGAAGTATCTGACACTGGAGCCCTAACCAGCTCCTTGGCTTCCCAGTTGCCTGCACATAGTCCATGCTCACAGCATACAGCTGTACAGAACTGCTAGGCCATGGAGAGGCGACTTAGGAAACATGAGCTTCTAAACAAATGTGGGAAGTCAAATCTGAGTGGCGTTAAATTTGAGGGTACAAAGAATCTATGGATTCTTCCACCAGTAATTACAACAAAGGATAGATCTCATCTAACCTTGAGAATTTTAAGCTACTTAAGAAAATAATCATCCTGGAATACAAATATTGAGTTTGCCACAATTATCAGAGGACAGATATATTAAGGAAAGAAGAGAAAGAAGTGGGAGTGAACAATGAAAGAGGTCTAATATGATAAACGTAGAGATGATTGAACCTTGTCACTGGTCATATTCAACAGAATATAAAAATAAAAAATGCAAGGTGACTATGAGATATTGTCTTTTATAAAAAATAGTTCTATGAAAGAACAATTTGATATAAGACAGTAAATTTCAAGTGAAAGACAGACAGACAGGCAGACAGAAAGCCACAGGGAGAAGCATTTTTCATTTACTATTAGTCTGGAAAATGATGAGAGATCCCACTCTCCAATGTTTTTAACTTAAAAGTGAAGACACACACACACACACACACACACACACACACACACACACACAGAACAGAGAGAGAGAGAAGACAGAAAGACAGAGACAGGGAGAGAGGGAAAGCCAGAAACAGAACCAGATAACATTGATTTCACTAGTAAATAAGAAAAAGGTCTGAATTTTTATGATAAGAATTTCAAACAGAAAAATGAAGATTGAAACTTTCGTGAAGCATGAAATATTTTTAGAATTCTGAAAGAACAAACCCTAAGCTCAGATTCCCCAAGTCAGGACGTGGGTGGAACATCTTTACCAAAGATGAACTCATAGTAAGTTCAAAAACCACATGGGAATAGGAAGACTCATTAATAGATTAAGTTGATGTGACAAGAGAAGAATTAGTGCTCAAGATACCTCAAATAGTAGAATAATTTAAAATTATTTCAATTATACTATATGGCTATATGTTTCTATTTAAGAGATAAAATATTAACAGGTAAAATGACAGTAAATGACATTATGAAACATAAAGTACAAAGAGAAATTAACGTGCACAAAATTTAACTGTTAGATATGATAGATCAACTTTTTGATATTAAAATTCAGCTCACTCATAATCGAACAGATAGAGAAGGACTAAGGAGAGAATTAAAACAGTAAACAGCATATTTAAAAATGTCATACCCAGGACATAGTGCAGAAAAAAACAAGATTTACAAATATAAATTTTCTATAAATATAACTGATTCTCAATAACAATATAGAGAAAACAGAAATAACTAATATTTAAAACATAAATAATTCATATTTTTAAGGAGTAAAGTAAGTGCTCTGATTTAAATGGCAAATCATGTTCAAAGTTATAATAATACAAATACACTCAAAATAGACTTCAGGCTGAAATATTTGAGCATCAAAGATTAAGAATAAATCATGAACAAACCCAAGAGCAGAAAAAGTACTTTAAGAAATGTGACGTTACCACAAGAAACAGAATTTTTCAGTTAGTGAAATACAATTTAATGAAAATTGCAGAAGTGTTGCGTTGTATTTATTAATTTATAATTTCAAGTCGATTAAAACCTGAAACTGAGTAATCAAGATACAAAATAGAAAAAAATTTAGAGAAAGATTGAAAATATACACATGCAAAAACAAAAATATATCATAAATACTGAAGAATTGGCGTTAGGAAGAAGAGAAATATATCCAGGAGGAAGTATCAAATGGGACCGATAATCAAAGAAATTTATAAATGTCTAGTTAAAAACAAATATTGAGCAATATTTAACTATGAGTATTATTTGAGATATTTTTGTAATTGTTGTGTAATGTCTTAGTTTTCAAAAAAAGCTGAGCTAAGACATATTGAAAGTAATCCTAAAGCATTGTCTACAAGAATAAATATTTCTAAGGATAAAAGTACATCGCAAGGTCTTAATTTTGATAAACAAAGACTACAGACTTTTGCAGGTAAAGTGGTTTTATTTATTTTTCTATATAATTGAAGGGAAACCGAATTACCTAGTTTGCTTTTGAACAATAAAATAATTTTGACATTAGACAGATAATTGTTTTGGCTCTTGAATAAAAGTTTCATTCATATGTACTTATTTAGTACTTAGAATTTTAGTCATAGAAAAAACATGCAGGGAATAAAATTATTGCTGAAATCTACTTTATTTTAGCAAGAAGTAATAATCATCCTTGGATACATGACACTTTCAAAGACCAGTGTTTTTTTCTTTAACATATATTTCTAAGGAAATACATGTTTATATTGCTTTATATTCTGATAATAGTTCAAATGAAAAATAAATCTTCAAGAAAAAATAATATTCACGGTCTTATGGTGATATGACAAGAACAGAACTGTCATGTTATGTAGATCCCATCACACAAATTTAAAATGTTTGCAGAAACATGTATATTTTCAAGCTATTCAAAATGATGAAAAATGTGTATATGTTTGCTTAATAACAGGCAGAAACAAAATATTTTACTATCTGTAGCAAAAATTATTAGCAAAATAATATTTTTTTTCAACTAACCACATTCGAATAGCAGAGAATAGAAATGTCAAATGATTTTAAGCTTGTCACAGGTAGTTTTAAAATAATAAGAATCAACAACTCCAATGCAACCAATGAAAAATTCAGAAAAGTAAAGTTTACAAACCAACTTGGAAGAAAAATCTGAAGGAAGAATTACACAGTGACAAGCAAGGCAAACGTCTGTGTTCAGAGTCACAGAACTAAGTAAAGTGTAAAGTTAAGTGTCTCGCACCACAAAAACAACACAATAACAAGCAGTGGTAAACCCAAACAGATGCTTTTAGCTGAGGTTTTAGGATGATTTGCAGTTGAATTGATAGCATATCTAGTTTAATAAGCAAAACTTTGGACAGGTCGAACAAAATAATTTTCTGTCATATTATTGGGACGTTTTCTTCCAAGTACATTTGGACCCCCAAAAAAGAATTTTTAAAAGCATTCTTTTAATTTAAACCTTTTTTACTATTACTGAAGTAGTACAGTTTTGTAACCATATATTAAGAACAACAACAATAAAAGGAAAAATAAAACTTACTCATTTCCTTACAACGTAGAAATATTGGTTTGTCTTAAGCCAAATACAATATACTTGAATATGAGCTTATTAAATTCTACATGCATCAGAAATGGTTAATGTTGGATGTCACATTGTGCATTCAAGCCCATGGAGAGCTACTAACATTGTCCAATTAGAGAACACCATAATCAGTTAAACTGTTGGGAAAGCTAATTAGGGCTGAGACCGATTAATTGCAGACAGAATTCTTAGGAGACTGACCAGATTAATATTAAGGAAAGAGGTGTAGGAATCAATTCAGAAAGAGGAAGGAGGAACAATAATTTAATGATTCATCAGATTTAGGTCTATAGTAAAGAATTAGGGATACAGAGTTTTAAATGATTCACAATCTATATGTTTAATTTGTAAAATTTAACATTTACATAAATAACAGAAAGGATAATTATCAGTTACTTTAAAATACAATAACAGCTGACCTTAGTTCATAGTGTACTCTATTTATAATTAATTTGCTCATATTAGAATGAATGTTCTACCAAACTTTTCCTTAACAATGTTTTTTTCAGATTCTACCTAAATCAAAATAGGTAGAGTTTTAGAGTCCAGATGCTATAAAAAGTTGTTTCTCCAATCAGATAGTTTCCCTAGAGAACAAACCGAGACCTATTCCCAGTTGAACTGAAGAGGCAGACTGTATCCAGTGAGTCTAAGATCTGTTAGTGCCCATGTAAGATAAGAGCGTAAATAAGGAGTTTGGTGATTTGTAGAGTTGGATGCCAGAAATTTCCAAGGCAAAGTGTACTCTATTCATTTGAGGTCTAAGAGCTTCACCGATCTTAGATTAATGCTGGTTTGCATACTGATATTGGGCCCATTTTTATTAGTTTTATAATACAGGTAGATGGAATATGATAATGTACTTAAATAATGAAGAAATTCTGTGAGCATATTGATGAGCATAATCATTTAATAGTGGTAAATTAAATTATTTTAGAATATATGTGAGTCAATACCATACATATCAATTTGGAATTTTTCTTTAAATAATATATGCATGCTTAAGATCTTCAGCTTCAAAAAATTAAATCTGTTTTATATGTAAAAATTTGAGATTTATGCATGGGCTCAATGTTGTAAATTATTTTGATGCTTCAATTTGAAAATCAAATGCATGCTATGATATTTTTGACCTTTAAATTAAAACTGTTATGTTTAATTTTATTCTTATTAAACTTTGTACTACACTAATTATATATATATATATATATATTAGACCACATTTTAGATTATCTCTGTAGTAGTTGAGATAATTATTCTAATTAATGATTTCTGTGGGTCCTGTGTAGGAGAAGAGTAAAGAAACACATTCTCATATTATCTTAAATTGGTTGCCTTGGTAATTATAATCCAAGTTGAATGTAAGGATCATTTGTGTGCAAAGAATTAATTAATGCTATATCCTATATTTAAAGCCTAGGAAGGCAAAAGTCTCTTGTGCTTTAGATGCTAACAAATTATTCCAATAAGTGCACTGTGATACAGATTCTAATGAGATTCAAATATTCTATACAATGTAACATTGTATTATGGGATTTTCTGCTATGTATGCTATTTATAAATTTACTTTCAAACTTCTGCCCATCCTAATATATTCAGTTTTTCCCCAATCTTGTACTTTAATGTTTGTTAATTGGAAGCACTTTCTTTTAATGTAAATGTTATTTCTTAATTGGAAGTTTTATTGTAAAATCGTCATTTTTATTTTTATAAGTTTATTTTTCTATAATACAGAATCAGCATTACAATACCTACCTCTGGTAACTTTGAATGTTAAATCAAATTAAATACTTAATAATATGGGCCACGGAAAGCACTCAGTAAATGCTGTTTGTCATTACTCCAACATTCATCTTTCTCTCACAGTCTTACAATCTGGCACATCTAACCTACCATAATAGTTTCCAGAGAAACTAATTGGTGATTTAAATATCTCCATATTAGATACAGATTTTGCCTCTGAGATCGAGTCTCGTGCATTCAGTTACAAATTTCTGCAACAGAAGTAACGAGGAAGTTGAACTGAGAGATTCTGAAGGAGAAATGGGTGCAGTGCTTTATAGTCAAGTTAGCAGGAGGAGACGCGGCTGGCAAGATTTGGAACTATTGCGAAGGGAGGCACTTTACAAAGGGTTAGTCTCCACGCGACGAAGAGCAGTTCAATGCACTAAGCTTATTAATAACAGAGCCTTCTGCTGCGAGGCAACAGGAGGGCAGGGTGACTGTCATCGGGGAGGGCAGTGGGTAGGAAGGTACCATTGAGAGGAGCAATGGGCTTCATTAATGGGACACAGCCAGTCCGTGGTGATCCTGCAAAGACAGTGCTGTGGGAGTAACTGCCTCAAAATATTCTAAATTCATTTGCCTCACCTTCTCCAGAGCACAGCAGGTGAATCGCTGGGTGAGCACAACCAGACCTCAGAGGGCAGAGTTGGAAGCAGACATGGGGGAGAAGGTCAAAGAGCAGATTTGAAAGAGGCACGGCAGGGGATTCTGCCCACAAGGTCTGAAAGATAGGCTATGAAAACATGTAGGAATAACAATAATAATAATAATAACAACTTAATTACTCAATAAGTTCTAGTGTCCTGGAGGGAGGATAATTCCAGTTTCAAAGAATCAAAACTAAAGCTAAGCAGGCTTGTCATTTACATTTAGTGTATCCTCACTTCAGGGTTGTTTTTTTTTTTTTTAATAAGAGGGAAGTCAGGACAAAACCAGTATTTCAAAGACAAAATCACTGCATAGAAATCAATTCCTTTCTAGCAATTTTCAACCCTGTGAGTAGGTTCCGAAACTTTCCCAATATTCTTTTTCTACTTCTGAGTTCTAACTAGAAAACTTTACCTACATCGATGATAAAAATTCCTACTCCCTAGGGAGTGGAGAATTTATATTTATTTATTTATTTAGGAACAGGGTCTCACTCGATAGTTCAAGCTAGCCCTGAGCTCACTTTGGAGTCCGGGCTGCCCCTGAACTCATAGCGATCTTCCTGTCTTAGTCTCCAAGTGCTAAGATTACAGAAGTGCGCCACCACGCTCAGCTTTTTAGGTTTTTATCTTTTTATTGTAGTTTTTGACTTCGTATTTGTGTGCTTATGTATGTGTTTGTGTGTAAGAACAGCTCTGCGCTGAAAGCTCTTGCCTAGCAAGCTCAGGACGCTGGGTGTGGTAGCATGCTGTAATTGCAGCACTCTAGAAGCTGAGGCAGGAGGAAGAATTTCTACCTTTGTTTCTTTTGTTAGTACTGAGGCAATATGTGTACAATTTGGTATACAGTGAGTGTCTTAAATGAATAAATTTTCTTAATCAGCAAAAATAAATATTTGTATGTCACCAATTTCTCTGCTGCTCTGTCATTATTTCTAATCTTACCAAACTTCCAAAGGAAAATGTAATGATAACTGGGCAATGTGTTCACTAAAATCCCTGTCTGATGGCAAGTATTTATGGACAATGATGTAAATGAGGCCAGTCAGGCTCGAAGAAAATGTCGATGGTACCGAGGCGCTTCTCATTGTCTACTGACACAATCACATTTATTCACTGACCAATATTAAATGCATACACGCCAAGGACTTCGTTTCAGTGGTTCCTTTGCCTGGTGCTAGGGATATGGATGTAACGCAGAAGGTCAAGGCCTCCAGTCTTACTAGAGTACTTGACAGTTATGACTATAATCAACTTGATAGTTGTTTTATCTGTGATTGTCATGATATCATATAACTTACCAGCAAATTACATTTTCACATTCTTCAAGGGCATTCTACTAAAGAATTTGCTTTTCTAATTTATTTTTCTTTTCTCCTTTTTTGTTTGTTATTATTATTATTATTATTACTTTGGTACTGGGGATCAACCCTAGGCCTTTCCCATACCTATGGTTTGGTTTTGAGGTAAGATCTCATTAAATCACTAAATCACCTGGCTGGGATCACACTTAGAACTCTCCAGCCTCAGTCTCCCAGAATGCTAGGATAACAGGCTTGGATCATAGGCCAGGCTCTAAAGAGATTATTATTGTCACCATTGCCACACTTGTGAATTTAGGACTGAAAGTATTGAAAGATAGCAAGCTTTATGTTTGTTCTGGTTATCCCAACTTCCTGCCTGTCCCCCTTAATTCAAAGTCTTAAAGCAAATCTGTAGAGAACTGAAAAATAGTCTGCTATGAAAAGGAAGACTAGGCAAAACAGATGGGTGCTCTGCAGAGAGCTCAGGCTTTAACCACAGAAAATTTGCTGAAATCACTTTGGGAAGTAGTTTCTTCATTTTAACACGGTTTCATTCATCTTCCCTTATAAGGATGTTGTTGTGAGTTATTAAAAATATATGGAAGGGCCTCATCGTGAAGTGATGGTAATGTTTCCAAGTTATTTGAACTTTCTCTCAGTTGTCTGTCTCTACCAATGCTATATTTTTTGGGATTTGATGTTTTCTATCAAGGGCAGAGGCAAAATTTGGACTGACTTTTTATTTCATTTTGGGAGACATTTATTCTTTATTGTACATTGAAGTATGTGAGAACTATGGAAAACTATAAGTATTTTAAGTTGGTGGAAGCTATTAATATTCACATATAATAACTATTTTGCAGAGGAAATCATGAAAACTAAATTTAGAAAAAAGTTGTCTTATTTTCAATTAAATACAACTGTTGGTAACAAATGCTCATTACTATAGCATGATGAAAGTATTGCTTTATAGGAATAATATTATTTTTCTATCATTTTTCACTAACAAAATAATTATAATCATTGGAGGTGCATTCATTAAATTTAATGTAAAAGATGAAAATAACCATCTGTTGCATTGTATCAAAAACACTTATTCACTATGAAAAATCATAGTGCATAAGTATTAAAACAATATTTTTATTCTAAGACAAAAGAGGCCACTAATCTCTCCAGTAGGAATGAGTACTTTTTACTGTACATATTAACACTATTTCTTAGTGATTCACTATGAGAAAACATACAAAATTATTTGACATATTCAAAGACATCTTTCAGACATTGCCAAAGCCAAATGTATCACCAATTTTTCCAACCTAAATTCAGATGATTCAAAGCTTTTTCCCCAAGGTATCGCAGCTAAAGTTCTCAGTTTTAAGTATAATGCTGATTCTTGACCCTTCTTTCTTCATCAGTGACTTCACCTATATTTCATTCCCCTGATACCAGCTGTCTGATTACAGAGACTGATAAATTCCCATGACCTATTGACTTGTTTCTTCTAAGACTGCCTTTCGAGGTTAATAATTCAGATAATCGAATCAACTGAGAGCTTTTTGGAACCGTCAGTTGACACTGAGAAATCTAGATGTTTTCCTGATTGGAAAGCAAAGGAGTTAAAGTAAAAGAGGAAAACCTCATCTGTCAGACAGACTTGCCAGCTAATAAGCCAGATGTGTCGCTCAGAGTTCTGAAGAGATACCAGGTATTTGAACATCGAGAATGAATTTTCTGGTGTTTAACATGAGAGAGTGGTACTTATCCCTTCCCATTGTGACTTGTATTACATGGCCTGTATAAAGATACCTCTCTGATGTCATAGAATTTTCCTTCTGTTTGTGTAGTTCATAGCGTTCTTTTCACTATTATTACCTATCTATGAACTTTTAGTATATGCTGCCCTCTGATCGTCAATTATGAAACTTCTTTTCAACAAAGTATGAGTGTTGAATGATATAAATTGCAAGGTCAAAAGCTAAATGTGAGTGTATATTTCTATAAAAATGAACAGTTTGCTTGCAACTGTCATGACGTCTAAATGAAACAATTATGCTTAACAAGTTGCAAATACCTCACAAGTGTTGAGGTTAGAAATCAAACCCAATGCTTTTTTTTTTTTGAGATAAAAGGGAATGGTGCTCCCATTGCTTTTACTAAATCAGATATTTCAGGCTTTATAATTTTGTTGTCTGTAAAGAGTTTTATTTTTTGTTATGTGTTAGACTTCTTTGGATGTTCATATAATAAATAGCTTGTTATAAAATGATTTGTAATTATAATTGTTCAGATGATTGGTATTTGTCAAATGAGAATCAAATCATTAGAAGTGATTACTTTACCGACAGAGTCTTGCAATCTGGCCATCATTTGCTCTTAGGAGTCCCTGCCATATGTTTGCCCAGTGATGCTCAACCAAACAAGACAGTTCAGACTTTATAAAATGTCTTTCTCATAGGTTAGTTCAGTAATACCACATGAATAGATATGTGTGTATACTAGATATATATTTAAAAATGTGTGTCTTATTTCCCACTCAAAATATGATTTATTAATAGGAAGAAGTAATCATTTTTAGTCGTTTTTATTGGAAGATAGAATAAACCTCCTTTTAGGCACTTTGGATTAACTTTTTCAGTATTGTGCCAATTCAAGTTATCTACCTGAATATTAGATTGTATCAGGTTTCATGTGCTAAATCATTCTTTTCACTTCTCCAACACCTTCCAGCTAATTGGTGGTACATTTTACACTTCTTAAGAGCTTCTTTCAAATATCAACACCTTAAAAATTGATAATATTCATGTACAGTTTAATTTTAACAACTGTGTAAAACCATAAATCATACGCTATAAAGTTTACTACTTAAAAGTTTGCAAGCCTGTGTTGTTTAGTAAACTTAAAGATGTGGGAGTGATCAACGTTTCCATCACGCGGGCCAGAAATCCTGTGCCTTTAGCTGCCACTTTCTATTTCCTGCTCCTTGTTCCAGCTTTTCTCCACTCCCCCAGTGAGCTGTGAGTAATTGCTAATCTACTATTTGTCTCTGAGTATTTGACAATTTTTGACATCTGAAGTAAATGGTATCTTATGGTATGCCACCCTTTATTACTGGCTTCTTTTATTTAACACAATATGTTGGGATCCACTCATGTAATAGTATACATTAATATTTGATGTTTTTATTGCAAAATATTATTCTTTTTTTTTGGGGGGGGGCAAAGTCTTGCTCTGTAGACTCCGTTGTTTTGATGTCATAGATTTTATTGATCTATTCAACAGTTGATAGGCATTTCAATAATTAACATTTAGTGGATATTACTAATAATATGTGCACAAGGATAAAAGTGGAAGTTACTTGTGTGGGTATATGTTTGTGTTTGGTAACCACTCCAGTGCAAAGCTGTGGCTTACACTGAGTCTTCTATTCTGAGGACATACTATCTATGAGGCAATAATAACATTTTTCATGTTATTATGTTCATTTTATTTCTAACATGATTTCTGTCATAAATTATTACTGATTACTGTGTGTCTAGACCACACAATGGATAAATCATTCATATTTTAATATTTTTTTGAGATAGGGTCTCTCTCTGTAGTCCAAGCCAGTTCTGAGCTGACTACATAGACCAGTCTGGCCTTGAACTCATGGAAATCTTCCTGCCTCACCCTTCGGAGTGGTGGCATTACAGGCATGTGCAACCATGCCCAGGTTAGGTGGCACTGGAGAATTGACCCAAGGCCCTTGTGCTTGCTAGAGAAGCTCTTTAGCTGGTAAGCTATTGCCCTAGCCCTTTAACAAATATTTTGTGCCTTTGCTATCTTGTGCAATTTTGCTATGAGCGTCTAGTCTTGGGTCTGTATCTTCACAAATACAAGGCCACATTTCCTAATCAATAGCATTTTCAATGGAAAGTATAACATGTACAGTGATAAAGTTTCATGTGTACAGTGTGTCACTCTGATAGCAGGAGTTACTTTTTGTTGACGATCACAGAGTTAATTTGAAGTTAATTTGTGAAATTGAACATGTGTGGCCATTACATTTCTATTTTTTATATTAAATAGATTTGATGACATATTTGTCAACAGCTGACATCCTGAAAGTCAGGGGAACATGGTTTAGAAACCAAAGATTTTTTTTTTAATAATTGGTGCCCTGTGCTTTGATTTCTCTCTGTCTTGTTCATGACCCTGGCGTAACCTTCCTTTCACTCCACTAACCCAGATAGTTCAATCTACAGCACAATTCACAACTACAGTAGGTAATTTTCTAAGATTAATCTTACATGATGTCATTGGATATTTCTTATTTTTCTTTTGTATTGTCCATTATATATAAAATGTCTAGTTAACAAAAGATGCTTTATAACTCCTGTATAAAGGAAGTAGAAATTTCCTTTTATATTTAGTTGTTTTAATTAAGTTAGAAGCAACATACATTAAGAAAAAAACACATCGGGTGAGAAATATCTGCTCTTTGTTAGAATATATTTTCATACTAATCAAATAGCGAGAGAGAGAATAATGAATCAGTGTTTAGAATTCACAGGAACTTTTTTCTTTCAGATTTGATAATTTCTATTAGAACTTCTTAAAAATTTCTACTATCATAACTTACAATTTTCTACTAATCTGTCAATGATTATCTCAGAAAATATTCAGCCCAAACATTTTTGCTTATATATCAAAATTCATTGCAGTGACAACTGTGATTTATCTTTCTCAAACAATAGGCTTGCACTCCTCAAGGCTATGAGAAACCCTTCCTTTTTTTTTTTTTTTGGATTTAAAGGTCTGGCTTCTTAGGTATGCTTAGGAAAATAAGATGTATACAATACTAATGAACAGTTAATGTTAAGAGAGTTGTATCCAGAGATAAAAGGACTCTTAAATTTTCAATAATACTATTCATATTCTTCAGAGCTTTAAAATCATCAGTCATATTCAAGAAGGTCTAGGTTTCTTTTGAGGCAAGTATTTTGACAGAAATTTAAAGGAAGAGAAATGAGCGTTCTAGCAGCAAGCTATGTGCCATGTGCAAAGCTCAGAAAAGACGAAGACAGATAAGATGGATGGAGAGGGCTGCAGTGATGTGTCTCACTGTCACAAAGAAGAAAGGAGAGATGATTTGAGATTAGAGGAGGGATGATGCCAGGCCTGGTGACATATTACCAGTAGCTAAATTTTGAAGCTATTCTCAAGTTCCAGAAACAGCATTCATAAATTGAGCTTTAAGTGCCCTCTTTATCTACATTTATCTAGTACTGTCTATTTTTTGTAATCACATAAAACTTTCTAAGTGCTCAATGTGTGTAAAACTGCTCTAGAAAAATCATTAAGATAATACTACACTAAAGAAATTGCATAGTAAATGCTATGACGGTGTGCATTTCTATAAAATATCCACATTAATGCATCAGTGATCTATTCTCTTCCAAGGACTGTGGACACAGTGTTTAAGCAGGAGTGAGAATTGGATGAAGTGAGGAAGAAAGGTAAGTGGAAAAGTAAACAACTTGAGAAGTTCTTTTCACACATTAACATGGCATTTAGATTTTTTAACTAGGTAAGAAAATTCAAACTGTGTTGTTATTTCAAATTAGATGTTAGAATATTATTTATTTATTTATTTATTTATTGCTTAATAGTCCGAAAGGACCTCTTGGTTTGTTACTGTTGGAACTTTGTCAGGATATTTAATTGCAATTGTAAAGCAAAGTAGAGATTTTATAGCGTGATCTTTGTCAATGCTGCAAATACATTTTTGCAACGGACGAGTATTTTTTTTTTTTGTTTGGTCTGTTCCTGGATTTCACCCTACTCTTTTTGTAGCTCAAGACGCTAACTTCTTAACATCTAAATTTCTACTCCAATTTTCTTGAAATAAGTTCTGGCCCATGAGAGGAAATGATATTGAGACTGGAGGGTGAGAGGAAAGAAAGGGGTAGTGTCTGTTTTTCCTTCTTCCGGGTCTTCATGCAACTATTGTTATTGTGGCCATTAATCCTCTGTGTTGAAGGTCTGGCCAAGAGACCTCACCTCTTTGTTTAAGGGCCTGCATTGTGACCCCGATACCTAAACGTTAGATATCTCCTTCTCCCACTGTCCCTCTCAGGTTGGCCTTGGCTCTTGTACTTTGGTACTAACATTCCCATTCCTTTTCCTCAGCTCCGGTTTGATTAAGCCTAGCTAGACATGTGAATTCTGAGTTAAATTTAGAAAACAGATGAAGTACATAAATAAATGTTTTTACAATGGTGATATAATTCTGCTCTAAGAGTCTATATGATCTTGTCAAAGTCTCAGTTACTGATTTTCAAACCTCTGATTGCACTATATTGTACTACATAGCTAGATGTATGACAAGGAATTTGCTACTTAAAATGGTTAAACATTGAAATTGGCAAATAATCTTTTTTAATCAATTGCAACATTTTCATTACTAGTTTTACCATAACATCTCAATTACTTTCAGGTGTGATAATTTCCATTACAACTACTATTTCTACACATCTTTCTTCTAGTGTCCACATTCTCAAGACCTAACCAGTCACTGAATCCTCTTCATTCCCATCACCACCTTTACGGTGGCACCGTCTCTCCCCAGAACTTTTGTACACATCTTCTAGGTACTCTACTTCTAAATCTACATCTGGCCAACTACACTTCACAGTCACTAAAGAGAATTTTTTATATATAAATCACTTTAGATAGCTTCCTTGCATAAAACTCTTCAGCAACATCTCCTGGCACCCTTGTATTCAGAGAGTCACAGACTCTGGGTCATCAATCCTACAGCACTGCCATCATCTTGTCCGCCTCGATATCTAATGATCAGGCATCAATGTCCTTTTATTTTCTTAAATTACTCAATCTTGTCTACTTTCAGGTCTTTAATCTTTCTTTAGTATTCAGTTTGATACTCATTTTCAAATGAAATATAAGTTCATGTTTGAGACTTTTTTGCCTCCAATTTCAAATTATTCTTTCTTTTATACACCTATTTATGTTACTTCATAAAATACAACACACGTTAGTTACAAAGCTTGGGGGATTGCTTGTTTGTTTTGTATTTCTTCTGATTTGTATTTTGTTGTGTTTGTCACATTATCTTTTTTTTCAGCCAGAGAAGTTTCTGTTTGTGTCTACAGTAGAGAACATAGAGTGAACATATATTAGGGTCAGAGTGAGGCTCAGATTACTACAAAGATATAGCAGAAATAACTCAATCTTTCCCTCACTCAAACAGCAACACGTATTTATTCAATATTTCTGTATACCAAAATCTAATGAGTAATTTATAATATCAGGTCCTAAAACACAGATTCACACACTAACTTTCCTTTTTGAATATTCTGGCATGTTATTATAGAAAGAGAAATCTCTTTCTCCCAAAATGAAAATCTAAAATGATATTAAAGCAGTCTGAAATGGGTGGTATGGGTATAAGTATTGATCACGTATTTGTTTACTTTCTAGTTTGACGAGCTTAGGCACAAAAATTCAGTATTTGAGAAAGTTTATCATCGATTATGGTAAACTCAGTAAACAATTAACTTTCTTTAAAATATTCTACATGCTTCCTTAGGTAACCTTTTCAGAATTATAGGATGAAGATCTATTTAATGTCTATTTTGTGTAAAATAGTCATATCCACAAATTAGCATTAATTATACTATAGAAATATTTTTACAATATCCCTGTCATTGTACACAAGTAAAAGTACTTAAGGACCAATCCCCCCTTTCTGAAAACTAATAAGCACTATTGGAGAGATATTAGGCTCAATGTCTTTATGTCTTACATAAATGAGATGTATTTATCAACACATTGTAATAAATATGTATATACCAATTTGCTAAGCAGATTATCATGTTAATATTGCTATGCCACTTCAAAATATGAATGAGAGCTTATACACAAATTAATATGATTTAAGTACCTGTGCTGGAGGAAAAAAAGGAGTGTTTGAAAGTAAACTTATAGCTCTTTCTAGAGGTAAATTCAGTAATTTCAATAAGTTGAAGACTTATATTTGAACATCCCAGTTGTAAATACACTGGTTTGATAGTTCTGAAACTCAAAACTAATTTCTATTTATGTAACAATGTAAAAAGATTTACTTTCAATGTCCCAAAATGGTCTCCAATTAGAATTATTCTACATCACATTTACATAAGGACAAAATTCTCTTTTGGGTCTGTGACATGAGTCAGCTATAGAACTCTTGATTAACTCTAACTCTCAATAAACATTTCTGTCCAATAACAGTTTTATTCTAAGTCAGTATGCTCTCTATAAGTGAAAGTTAAAACATAAAAATTTTTAGATAGTTCAAACTGTCATATTTATATATTCTTCAAAGTTTTTATTCTTTTTGAAAATTTCAGTATCATTTTAAAGTGAAAAAGCATCAGAAAGACCCTGTGTTCTCCAACACAATTTTGATTCCAGACTGAAAAGTTTAAAGATGCTAAAGGAAATTTGGATTATAAATTATTATACTGTGCAAGTAAAATAATGTGATTAGTGCACAAACTAACAAGTTTTATTTTTGCCACCATACAGATTTATTTTAAAATTGGAAAGAGTTTAATTAATAATATTATTATATGATTATAACATTTTCTTTCTCTTAAAAATAACTCTATAAATCTTAAACAGCATAAGGATTCCTGCTTCAAACACTTTATCGTGTTCCATTAAGGTAGTAATATAAGGGTTTTTGCATAAACATTATCATAGAAGCCTATTTGTTTAGCTGTCAGTCTTATAAAAATACGTTAACATTTTCTATTACTTCAGTAAATTCTTAAGGTCACATGGTCTTCAATTTAGAAAATGGTTGGTTTATTAAACATAATATCACATTGCTCTAAAACCAAGATCAAATTCATAATGACATAATCACAGAGTTCAAAATAATGTATTTTGCTGCTTACTTGTACAAATTTGAAATTTAGGAATAAAATATATTGCTAAATTATTTCTCCAAAAATCTAAGGAAAATATCTAGTAGAAAGTCTAGTTTGCATACAGTAAACGGCAACTTGTATAATTACATGTATCCCCTTTGATTATCCATACACGCGAACGTCTAATTCACATGGATGTAGAAATGCGTGGTGAAATGTTGACATGAATTGCAGATCCAATTTAAACAGATAATTTCAGCATAAATGCTGCAAGGGCTGACCTTTTGCATCTATTTTGTCCACATAATTTACCTGGTCTTCATGTAAAAACACAGTCTACACCATCTCCAGGAAAAAAAAGAGTGAGAGAAACAGTGAATGTCTTAATGAGCATCCTAACATTTCACTCGGCCACATTTTCTTGAACTAATCATTTTAATCAAAAATTGCAGCCATGTATGGAGGAAACCTCTCACAGGGGCTAATGTATTCAAGGTACAGTTAGATTGCATATTACAAGGCTAATAATGTACTTCTGACAGGTATCAGGCACACTCCACACCAAAGGGTTGACGTGACTGTAACTGAAATAGTAGAGTTAGAAGATCGTTTAATATTTTAAGACTTAATGAAAATGTGCAAAAAAAGACAAAATGGCTTTTAAGGTATGAATTGTGAGTAGCATTTAGTAATGCATGAGAAAAGTAAAACCTTGCAAATAGAATTTACAACATATTTGATGTTAGAATACACACACACACACACACATCTCTCTCTGTTTCTTTCTTTCCATCTATCTAAAGCCTATTTTTTATTATTGAGACAGCATCTTGCTAAATGGTCCAGACTGCACTGGAACTGTAAACTTCCTGTCTCAACCTCCAGAGTGCTGGGATTAGAGGTTTGGGCCTCCAGGACTGGTTGGTTATAAATCTGCAGTCTTTCCTATAAGCTGCACAAATCAAAACGTGCTTCAAATTTTTAAGAAATTCAAGAATAATATTATCCAGATAACAATTGTCATTAAAATTGGGCCAAGCTTGTAACACGAAGTTTTACTCTTCACCTTTTCATCAACATCTTTTCTCAAGTTGCTAAGAGGAAGGAAACAGTGTCATTGGCCAGAACCAAAGAAGACCAAACGATTTGCTATGATATTACTTTGAGAGTACCCTGGCAATATTGCAGTTTATTTCAACTCACAGAAAGTACAGATTACTCAAAGAATGCCAAGAACCGGTTTTATGAAGCAAGATAAGCTTAACTTTCATACCTCAAGGTAAGTGGACTTTTCAAGATGAATTATTTATATTTGGTTCTCTATTCCCTGAGTTCAAATATTTGTGACCTTTATCTGTTTTCACTATCTTTTCAACAAAGGAGTGCTTTCCTGTGTTCTTTTAAGGTTACTGTCAGAACTGAATTGTCTTGATGGAGCTCATTAAGCACTACGATCCTTTTCTAACTAAATGGATGTTTGGAAAGGATGTTATAAAGTGGCCTAGATCTCTAGATATTATATTATTAATGACAAGTTAAGTGTTTTTCTAACCCATGCTGTAAATATGATTCATTATCTTTCTTGGAAGTTCCTTTGGAACTCTTGGAACTTCAGTACTCTTGAAAAAAATGTTCATTACTTCTCCATTCCTTTTTTCCAAAAGAACTGAAAGCACCTGTATTATATATACACCTGCTTAACTGACCTCTGTAATCCTGAACATGAAGGTATCCTGCCAAACTTGTGTGTGTGTGTGTGTGTGTGTGTGTGTGTGTGCATGTATATTAGAATATAATTTCTAGGAAAACAGTTTTTGTTTTGATTTGTTCTCTATTTAGACTTTTCAAACTTGATAGTTTTCTAGGAAATTTATTTAAATAAATAAACATGTCACCTAAAGTTCTTCAGTGATTTCTGGTTCTTTAGATTTTTAAAAATCTAGATATTTTGCAATTTAGAGCTCATGAAGATGAGTGGATTTGAATACATACATTCCAAAATATTGGTATATCTGACACTGTTATTTTTAATATCAGAAGAAATTTTGCATTTTGGATACAAGGTAGTCTTTGCACATGAAATTCAAGAGATCAAAAAAGAATCTACAAATAAAAGAACTTGTCTAGCACACCGAAATGTACACCTGCAAATATGCATGAACAGAGAGGAATCTTGTGAAACAAAAGTGACATTCTGCCTTAATCTGTCATCTACGTCTGATCTTCCTGTTACAGATGTCAAATATGCTCATCCCTATAATAGTTCTTCTAACAAAACTGCAAGCCTAAAAACACCCTAGAGAGTTCAAGACAGATTCTGGGATTCCAATCTTCTGAAATTCTGTGAAAGTATAGATGTGGGGATTGAGACATTTTAATAGTAGGCTTTGCAATTTGCACTTGATAAATTTAGACAAATAAAATGTCACAACTACTATATTCATCATTTAATAAACTTATACACTACTTCTAGATGTGACATTCAAAAATTATTTTAGAGATAACAGGGAAAATGTGTGACATGCCACCTCCAAATAATGCTGCAAGCACAAGCCTAATTCTATTATTATATTAGTATAATAATAAGTTTGGTTAATCATAGATAGTGTGTTTTGTTCCATAAAATATTTTTTTAGTGAACAATGTGTTCAACTCAGTAGATAAATAAAAAAGTATATTAGTACTTCAAACATTTCATGGAAATTTTGACCATAAATTACAATGAACTCATAATCAGAAGTTAGGGGCTGGAAGATTTATTGTAATTGGAATCCTCCTTTGAAATTATTGTTTCTGGAAATGCTGATTAAAGTAGACACTTAAAATTAGGAAAGCACTTCAAGAAAATCACTGTTATTCATTTTGTAGCCCATTCAATAATATTTTGGGGAAATTGAGCTTAATGGAGTACTTAAAGATTTAAAAAATTAACCTGCTACTTGTAGTTTTATTAATAGAAAAGTGTTTTTCCAATGCCCTGAATTAAGATTTTTTTTTATTATTTTCAAGAAATGATACTTGATTTATGGTTCTCTTGATATTAGTAAAAAGAGAATTTAAATAAGGCTTCTGAAGCATTCATGATTCATTTAAATATGCATACAAATTTTTAATCATGTTACAGAATTGCATTTTAAAGAAAAAGTCTCCAAATCATTATATAATTCAGTGCATTACAATATATGTGTTCTAGAAATAAACATGAACATGTCATACTTTTTTTCACTGCAAATTTAAATAAGAAATTGAAAAGTAAACTGACAATGTTACTCTAAAGTTTTGAGATGATTATTGTATGTTTGAATAAAATAATTAAAATCTCATATTTCTTTAAAATAATGAAATAAAGGTTAGTTAGGATGATGTATATGTTGTCCCAAAACTGTTTAGTATTCCACCAGACAGGCTGATAATTCTACACAGATTAGTGGATATTTTTCTTAGAGTTTTATTTCTTTTGAATCAGATACAGTCTTGGGATTTTTAATAGGTTCTCAAAAAGAAACTGACTTTTCTAAAATATATTCTACTTACATATATAGTTATTTTAGGGAATGAATGAACATATATCTTGAAATAAAAAAGAAACAAAGTCTAATAATCCACCTACAATGTTTGATAAAAGTGACAGTGTGCAAAAAGTTGCTCTTTCTGCCTTGCAAATATCCTCAGTGGTCAACAGAAATATCCTGGGCACTAGAGGTCAAATGACTTCCAACTACCCTGGTAGTCGTAAATTTATTTTTCTTTGCCTTGCTTCAATATAAGGAAGTAAAATCATGAAAAAAATCACTCATTTGCCATACTAAAGCATGTTTACCTTAAAGTTTTCAAAAATATGTTAACATAGTATTGTATTCTGTCATACTAGAAAGCCTAGGAGATACCACCGGCAGTTTCTATCAAAATTCAAGTACTCCTTGGGGTGATGACATACTATGTCTGGACAGGCTCTAGGAGAAATTTTTTTTCTCTTTTCTTTCCTACAGTGGTCTGACAGACACAATGACCTTCAGCCCTGAAGTTCTGACCCCATATATCTGCTGGATGAACAAAAAGAGACCAGGCAGCACACACCGAAAAACCTAACAATCCCCTGTGATGGATAAGATCTTCAAAGTTCTTCCCATGACCCTAGTAGGAGTGTGTCTTAAGTATGTTTTCATTTCCGCTGACTATATTTATTCCATTTTCTTTGCTTTGCTAAAATATTTTGAGCATTGTAATGCAACTGTATTGGGAGAAAACACTGTTGATTTAGATAAACATGTGTATCTGTGAACTTAATGAAGATGGCCCTGCTATCTGTTCTTATTCCACATATACCTTTTGAAGATAGAGTTCCTTTTTCATTCTTCCACCACTGAATTAATCAAAAAAATCCCAGGAAAATATATTAGAAATTATACCTATGTGATATCCACCTAAGGCTTCTGTGTGTCACCAAACTAAGTCATAATTAACCTATGACTGTAGGCATAGATAAGTATGAAGTTTGTTCAAATTTGAAATTTAAATTTGATTTACTCTATTTAAATTCAATACATAACCTCTTAGAAATTCCAATGTAAACAAAAGTCCTGATATTAATGTTTGAGGATTATTTGTCAACCAATGATAAATGTATTAAAATCATGATTATCAGGGAAATAGTAATATTAGGGTGTGGGGAATCATTAATAGGTGAATTCTAAACAGGCGCCACCTTTGGAAAGATTTAATGTCCTCTCCAAGCGTGAGGGGGAAATTCCTGGGACTGCGTTTGCTCTCACAAGAAAGAGATTTTAAACAGGGACTTCAGCTTTCTGAGCAGTCTCTTTCTTCTACTCTTCTACGGCAATATTTTCTTTACCACATTGTGACAGCAGCCAGAGGATCACCACCAGGCACTGGTGTAATGTTATTTGGACTTTCTGGCCACTAGAATAATGAGGCAAATGAGTCTTTTTTCTTTATCAATTTCTATTTCTGAAGCATTTTATTACAACACAACATGAATGAAGATAGTTGCAGATAAGAACCGCTGTCTCTCTTGTGTATCCTAAGAACCTGCAGCAGGGTTTGATACAACGTGGTTATCAACAAAATATGTGTCAAGGTAGAAATTTAAAGGCAAAATAGCTCAGTTCAAAGCAAAAAAAAAAAAAAATCAATTTTAAGGCATTATTTTACAGCATTATAAAATTGATAGTAAGAAAAGAATAAAAAAATTTTAGCAAAATTTGGCCATGTGTCCATGTGTTAGTAGACCCAAACAAGGTTTCAATATTGTCATAGTCTCTAAAGTTTGCTTATTATATGGTCTGCAAATCACTTATTTTGTGTCATTTCCTTGCCATGAATACAAATATAAAAGCTTTAGATTCACATAGCTTTAATATGAAAGGAGTTAAAATTTTCAAAAAATAAGAAAACACAAATGTATTTAAAATCTCCCACTAGGAAATAGCCCACAATATGGTAAAAGTCACAGAGCATTTATCCTGCATCTGGATTAAATAAAATAAATATTCACAGAAAATCTGCTGAAAGTTCGGCAACAAAAACTTAGTATTTTTTTGTGTGCATATAATAGTTAGAATTTATTAGGCAATTAATGCTGACTACACATGCTAAAATATCTAAAAAAACACACCTATGTACATATTAATTTTTTGCTTATTCAACAGATAACAGAAAGGTCTGTGATTTTCCTTTGAGGAAATCTTCTTGAAAATTTCATGCTACTTATTTTAAACACTGTCTTAGTTACTTTTTTATTACTTTGATTCAATCCCCAACATGCACAAATTAGGGTTAGAAAGATGGATTTTAGCTCTCAGTTCAGAAGATCCCAGTCCATTCATAGATAGATGGATAGAAAATGGTGGAATCACATGGCAGGGATGGAGCCAGGAGCTCCAAAGACAGAGGTCCTTGTGACAGCATAGCAAACTGAGACTGGACTGGAAGGGTGGAACCAGCACAGGCCCTCCAGGTCAGGTCCCAGGTACCTGTCCCTTCCAGCCAGGCCCCACCTCCCAACCCCATGCAGTATCTACAGGAACATGAGATTTTTGGAGGACACTCCAGATTCAAACCATAACATTAACACTGAATATCCCATTTTAAAATTCAGCTTCAAATTTATCACAGACTTCAGCCACTCATTAGTGCAAGAAAATAAAAAATGCTGAAATTGCCAAAAAACTCTAAAAAACTCTACATACTTTAAAAAAATGCTTGAATATGAGAGATCTGCTTCTGAGATTATGATGATGAATAAAGAAAGTGAAAGGAAGACATAGATAACCAGACCTAATTTTCAGCACTAGCCTGGATGAATTATGAGGTACAGACAAAGTCAGTTTCAGCTTTGATTAGACCAGATCTGTTTAATCACAATCAATGCCAATCTTACCACATAATTTGGAAGTCATGAACGTTAATCCTAAATTCCATGGCAGCTTGCCCCTGAATTTTTCTCACTACATATCCTATCTTACAAAATTTTTGTTCAGTGAAATGTAAAATGCGTTGTAAAACTCACGACTGAAGTTAATACTTTATTTTACTTCCGTTTCCTCTTTCTTTCCTTTTATTCCTCCATTCTCCTTTTCCTTCTTTTCTTTATACTAGTCTCTTATTCTCTCCATCCCTCATTCCTCCTTCTTCCCTTTCTCCTTTATTTTTGTTCCTGACCAAGCACTGGATGAATTCGAGTAGTAGAATTGCTTAAGCCTAGCAGGGACATAAATGGACTAGCTACAGGGCTAATGGTAAGGATAGCAGGATTCACTGCTGGGCTGGGGAGTAGCGAGAGGCTGAAATAGATGAACTAATTTAGATGGATCTAAAGGGTGCGCAAGAGCAGTCAGTGGAGAATTTAATGGCGAATGGGTGTAAAAAATGAAGCTCATTAGAAAATTTATAAAAATGCCTGGCTTGTCTAGAAGAAGATGATATGATCAGACCAGGAACGGGATTTCTATGCAATGTTAGGTACCAAGGCTAGTTTTTCTCATCATGGTGAAGGACATATTTGTGAAATAATTCAATATTATAGATTAACAGAGATGATTTATGTCAGCCCACAAGGAGGTTGTTGACACTTGGTCTCATTACAAGATAGTTGGACTGCTCCATCTATACGCTCATAAGAAATTCAAAGTGAATGAAAGGGTTCCATCTCCCAACCCCATTTCAAGTTCAGTTATTTGGTCTATGTTTTTCTATGCATATACTGAAGAGAGCTCATGTATGTGTATTTTGTGTGTGCAAGTACACATCTCATATCGTACCACACTATATAAACAACACATAGACTGTATTATTCTGTAATTGACATTGTAACAACAAAATATTGATGTTTTTACACATCAGCACATATAGACATGTATGAATTATTTTCATATATCATTGGACCAAATAGCAATTGATGAATCTATGACTGAATTATTCACAATATGTGCTTTTTAAATTAAACATACCACTGAAGTTTCTATCGTCAAAATAATGAACATCTCAAAATTTTTCTAATTATTTCTAAGCCTAGTTTTGTGCATTACACTGATTTTAACAGGATTCCTTAACTGGATATTGGTTAGATGGCACAAAGATGTACATGTAAAGCAAGAGGCATACCATTGAACTATACCTCAGCTTATAAATTTCTACAATTTAGATAGAATCCTCTTTCTTTCCCAAATTTGCCTGCAACTATTATCAATTTATGTGCCACAAACATATTCTGCAACACATATTGCAAATATACTGCAGTAGTTCTTTTAATTCCAATTTTAATGTATATAGCTATTTAGCTTCTTGTCCATTACATGCTTCTTAGGTTTTAGTTGTATTTATGGCTTTTCAAATTATAATTAAAAAATGGCAAAATTAGGAGAAGCTTTAGGCTTAAAATAATATCAATGTGAATTAAATAAAATGGAAAGAGTAATACAAAATAAAAAAAACTTGCTAAACTGTCATCATTTTTCCCCATTTTATTGATATGTATAAGTGCAAAGTTTAGAATTTACATTTATTTTGAGCATTTTGTGCAAATGCATATCTTGGCAAGGCTACAAGACCTTCCCCTCTCTCCTTTTTGGCACTCCCCCTCTACGCCCAGTTCCCATTATTTTCCACTTTAAGTTCCGTGAGATAATTGTGATTTGAGTTTCTCATATCAGAGAAACCATTCGATATTTCACCTTCTGCTTCTGACTCACTTCACTAAACATGATGGTATGAAGTTTCGTCGATTTGCCTACGAAAGCCTCGAACTGGACACTGTCATCATTCATTAAAGAAAATTTAACTCAGTAAAAGGAAAAAGAAAATGAAGCCAAGAAAACATATAAAAAACAAGATTCAGAAATTTTAAAGCAATTATGTGCCTTACCTTTGTTAACACTAACAGTAATTTAATCAATAAAAATTCACGATAAGAATGGTCATGATGCATCCTCAGCACAAGCAGCAAATATTATCTAATGCACAATGTATTCTATGAACTCTATGCTCCAGACGCTGTTCCAAATGCAAGGAATCGCATTAAGAACAAAAAAGAAGGAAAGTCCTAGTCCCATTCATTAGAAATGGAGGATTATTATAATTGGCTAGCCAATAAAATTGGTAGTACACTGGATGGTGATGATTTCTATATAAAAACAAATAAATAAAGCAGAGGGATTGCCAGAGTGTGTGGAGCAAGCCAGGGATGGCATTTGCAGATACCCCAGTGGGGAGGCATGTGTGCTCACCAACTTTTTTAACAGAAGGCACCACGTGACCTTCATGAAAGAAACAAGTTGCAGCATTGTAGTGAAAATCGAAAGCAGTGAGTGCAGAAGGGAATGAAATACAATAAAGAAGAATATGTTTCCAAGAGTTTTTGCCGTGAAGAGGGGAGAGAAGATAGCAAAGATGACTAAGACCATAAGGCTCAGGCAGAAGCTTGCTTGTTAATTCTGCTTCTACTTCAATTTGGCAAAAATTTAGCATGTTTCCCTAATGACAACAAAAAAGAATAAAAAATGAAACTGGGTTCTGGGTAAAGGGTGAGATATAGGATGCAAAGTATTATCCGCACAGGAGGAAACGGAAATAATAGAAAGTATGCAGAAAGATCGCTTGCGGTGTTAGTCAGAATCGGATGATTTAGAGAGAGGCAAAAACCGGAAATATAACCAGAAAGAAATGCATGGGTGATACGCAGGATGGAAAAGTTGCCTGAGGTCAAATAAAGACAAGTCTGTAGCAGCCTTGAAAACAGCATTCCAATATTTATTCTAGCTTTTTCATTGGCTAATTGATTATTCACTTTTAGAGTCCTGCCTCAGTACTTTATGCTAGCAGCCAGGTAAAGTTGAAATGAATGAATGAACACACGTGTAAATGAGGGTTTAATGTGCTCACTGGCAGAGGACGGTGTGTCTGTTGATTTCTCTTTGCCAATAACATAATCCTTATAGAAGAACTCCCGTTCTTCACGTCCAAAACTAAGACAAAGAAAAAGCAACAACAAAAAAGAATTCGTGAAGACATTTTGGATCAGGCAAGTTCTTCGAATAATTCAGGTTAAATCATAATCCTTTTTCTTTCAGGCAAGCACTAGAGGACATATTCTTCATGCTTTTGTGGGGTGGGTACCTCTCCCGAGGAGGTGAAGACATTAACACGGCAATTCTCATTCTTCTTTCCTTCGCCACTTCCTGAAACCTGCCTTTGTCTGCCGTGATGATTAGGGCTTGTAAGATAAAGCATCACATTGTTTTTAAATTTCAGCGAGACAGAATGCTGAAATCAGTTTTTGCAATCTTCATTTTAGGAGGCGGATATCACAGGGATTAGAAAAGGGAAAATTAAGAAAAAAAGCTAAATTTGGTAAGAGGACAATAACTCTTTTTTCATAGGAAGAACACCTATGTACATACACATACACTTTATGTATACCTGTAAAATATAAGTGTTACATGTACCATCCATACCTAAAGCTATATAACATATAAAGTTAATATATTAATATAAAACCCCATACGCCTATATCTATAGATAAATAGTAAGACAATACATGTTTTTCTCCATCATTCTACTTGGGTTTATATTTTTAAACTGATTCTCAACTCAAAGAAAGTTCAGGGTTTTGATTGATCTACTTTGCTAACATACTAATAATATCACCTAATTATAAAATCTATTATATTAAAAGATGTTAAATTTTAAGTATGTATTCTAACTTGTTCACACTAACAGTTTTATCAAATTAGTAATGCACAAAAATCAGTGAAATACATTAGAATCTTAAAGATCAACTCATTGATTGTGCCTGAAGTGTGGTACATAGGAACTGCCTAAGCCTAGGGCATGTTCAAAAATCCTCATGGGCAAAACTCTTTATAAAATAGTATAAAAGTAGCCAGATTTGATGGATCTTTTGGGAGGGTTGAAATTTGCACAATTATTGACAAAACAAAAGTGGCAGAACTTTCACATGACACAAGCATGAAACATCAGATGACGCCAGTAACCATTATATTTTTCACTGTTAACGATCATCTTTTTGGTGTTAAGATCTCCTTTATAATTTATTAAATCCCAAATAATAAATTTTATTAATCTCATTAGAACTCACCTTCTGGTTACACGTGTTTAAGAAGGGTAGTCAGAACACTTTTGCTGCTAATGCGATTGAATTTATTCTTTGGAAGAAAACCCATTGTGTGATTTGAGCTTTTCCCTGACCTAATTTTTTTCTTCAAAGAAAAAAAAATAGTCTGCATTTGTTGATGAAGATAAAATTCAGACGTTCAAAGAAACATCAGAATTTTAAAAAATATTTATACTTACCAGGACAATAAGAGGTAGATATTTTAGGTTTTAGCAACTTTTAATAACAAATATTTGATGATAAAAATATTTGACTTTTGTTATTATATAATAAAATTGATCAGCATTCATAAATTTTGCCTACCTCAGTAATTGAATATCTTCACAGTTAGTTTTGACTGAGCTTCATGTGCATGCCAAAACTTTATTAGGAAGCAAGACAGACCAATGGATTAGAACGTGTCTGTTCACAAGGTTTAATGGCATGACTAACTGTAACACCCTGAAAGCAACCACAATAAGTTGCCACTTGTCACATTTGCTATAGTATCAAAAGATATCCATAATTATCTGGAAACTCTTTTTTTTCCACTAGATATTTGCGATGCCAGATATTTTTCCTAAACTTTGGCCTTAACATATTGAGGGAAGCCAATGTCATGCATTAAAACCAAACAAAAGCGAGTTGCAACCTGAAAAGCAATGACACTCTCCATGCTATATTTTTCTTATAAACATTATTTTAATTGTTCATGTTCTTGTAATTGCTATTTTTATTTACATATTTATATATATAGATATCATTTTAATCATCTTTACATTTCTCCCCTCCCTGAACTCTCATATCTTCCAATCTTCTTATCCCTCTCATTTTGCTGTTTAAATTATTTATATTCAAATTTCTCATGTAAGAGAAAACATGCATTTTTTAATCGTGTCTGATTTATATCGCTTAGTATCCCCTTTTCCTATGAGTGACCCGGATTTGTCCTTCTAAATGGTAGAATATTATCCTAGGGCATTTTGCTGCATTTCTCTTATCCATTCATGTAAAGATGGATGGGCATATAGAATACTTCCAATATTTAGCTATTTTGAATTATGCTGCTACAAATATGGATATTTATAAATCACTGTAACATGTATGATGTCTTCAAATCTTATAAGAAGATACCCAGAAGAGGTATAGCCGGGCTAAATAGAATTCTAGTTTTACATATTTTAGGAATTTTTATGTTGATTTGTTTTTATTTAAATGTTGATTTATATTAATGTATATGTTAGCATGTATAACATTAACATAACAGGTATCTGTATTAACATATTTATAATTATTTTTGAAATATTAATACTTGAATTTTTCTGTCTTAATTTGTAGTAGAGTGTCTCTAAATGTAACCATACATAAAAGTTTCTTCAAAGTGCTCAATAACAGTGAAGGGCATAAATGGAGCTGAGAATATGATGTTTAGAATTGCAAAGGAATGTTTAAATTTTATGTAGTAACATCGTATTAAAATTATTGCTGTTTGCCTAAAAATACATGTTGCCATGGTTTTATGCTCTATATTTTATACATATTTCCATCTTGTACATCTTACTAAAGGAAAAATAAAAATTAAACATAAAGTTTTATGGTTTTATTAGACAACTTTCCATGAAGTCAGATCTAAAAAGTCAAAGCTCTGTTTCATGAGAGTAAAGCTAGATGATTATTTATGTGCTTTTTAAATAGCTTGGCACATAAAATTCCAGTATTTATTCAAATAGATGGCCTACTAAAAACTTTATGAGAATTATTATTAAGAAGTCATTAAATCATAAATATTTTTTCAAATGGTTACGCATGATAAATAAACCTTTCCTATTACATAATTTATGAGTAGTTTAGGAAGCAGTACTGAACAAATTTCCCAAAGATTAGAAAAGAGAACAACTGCGATTAATTTTAAACTTTAGTTTAAGGATATACTACATATAAAGTTTATATACATTTAATTTCTAAAGTGATTCCATATTATTGATTCCATATTATTATGTCCTAGAAGAAATTATAGCATTTTTGTCTTCTGTATTCATCATTTAATAAAAGGGTTAATAGAGTGTATTTATCACGAATTATATTTATTATAAAATTTTCTTTAATAAATATTCTTCAGCAGCTGGTATTAAGTCTCATATTTGCACCTTTGTTTTTACACCTGAATTATGACAGTTATCACTAATTTTTAATGAGAAAAAATAATATTATTTTTACTTTATTTATCAGGAATTGAGGTGATCAGATCTCTCTCCATTGAATTTACTCTAGCATTGTTCCTGCCTTGAGTGTCCCAGGCATCAAGCACCATAAAAAAGGAGAACACATATTTAAATATTCAGATATGTGCTATATAGACATACAATTTTATCTAATTAGATAATGCACGAGATTAAAAGGCTTTTCAGTAATTCATATTTTAAAAAATTAAAATTTCCTAAGAAATAGTCCAAATTATCCTTGTAATATAGAAAAACCATGGAAATTATGACTACATCTTAACAGCATATTCTCTATCATAAAGCTCTATTAGCATAACATTTGCCAGAAAAGGAAAAATGACAAACATGGCATTGTAATGAACTTCCATAGATAAAGCTTCTTTACCCTTTAAAATATCTTTAATCTAAATGAAAGTTTTGTAAATGATAGAAGCAAGAGATAATTTGGTTGGTGTGTGTTTCCTCACCAAAGGGTAAAAATGCCAAAAATTAACCTCACCCATGGCATGATGAAGTCTTGTGACTTTATGGATGCAGGACCTGACCTCCTCGTGCCCCTTCTCCCTGGGCTTTTCTTTAAACTATTATACACTTGATAAAGAGAACAACTCATAATAAGAAAATAGATCCTAAGCAATACGAGCAAAGCTGCACACATATCCATACCTGATTTCCATTACACCACCAAGACATAGTAAAAACAAAGAAGCAAAGAAAAACTCAGCATAACCCTGAGAAACTCAGAATACAGATATTCTGTCGGAAGCAAGTGGATGTGAAGAGTGGATGTGAGGGGGAACAGGGAGGGTGCGGGAGAGCCAATAGTGAGAGGATGGGGGAAGGGACTGTCATGTTGACACAATATGTATGTGCATAAAAGACTCAACCTCATTGTAATCACTTAGTGTTACATTTATCTAATAAATATATAAAAATTAGTAAAAGTAAGGAAAAGTTCAACATGATAATGGCACAAAAAAGACCTGGAGACCAAAGAAACAGAACAGAGAATACTGAAACAAATCTATACACATGCAGCCATGTGAGTGCAGACAAAAAGTCAGAACCATACAATGGGCAAAAACCTCCTAAAGAAATTTGTGTTGAGAATATTGAATACTCTGTATAGATGATTGAAATTAGATCTCTGTCTTTTACCCTGTATAGAAATCATCCTAAATTCCTCAAAGACTGAGGTTGAAGACCTGAAATTTTAAAAATGCTAAATAATTAAGGGGGAAACTTTGAAGCCGTAGACACAGGCAAAGAATTCTTGAATTATACCCTGATTGTACAGAAAATAATGTCAAGAATCAACTAATGTTACATCACTTAAAGTGTTTTTGCACTAGAAAGGAAATAATTAACTGAGAGTAGAGATAAGCTACAGAATAACAGTCTTTGCCAGCTAAACATCTGACAGGACTAATAGAGACTACGCAGGGCAATCGCTTCCAAGCTTTTGACACTAGGGTCCAATTTACTTTACAATCATTTTTCAAAGACGGTGATGGGTGGGGTGGGTCAGGTGAGGTACCACTTTTGCAGTAGGTTGTTGGGGGGTGACTCTGAAATGGCCAACAGTGGCAGGAAGGGAGAGAGCAAAACTCCGCCTCCTCTCAGATCAGTAGGAAGAGAACCTAACTGGACTGGGCACATAGGAGGCAGGACTTCCTTCACAGCTCGCTTTCTGCTCACTGCTCCTTTGTCTCCGAGGCCTGGTCCATCCAAGGCAGCAGATCAGGTCCTTATTAAAGAACTCAAAAAGTGTAACACCAAAGTATCAAAGAGCTAAGTAACAAATAGGATGAATAAATAAACTAATGAACAAACACTTCTCCAAAGAAATATAAGTGGCCAATGATTATATAAAAACAATGTTTAACATCTTTAGCAATGAGGAAAGTGTAAATTAAAACTACATTGAGGGGCTGAAGGAAGAGCTCAGTCATTAAAGCCGGCAAGTACCTGAGTTCAATTCCCCAGCACAAAGTAGGCTGGACATGGTGGCATCACCTGTAATCCCAGAATAAGCGAGGCTGAGGCAGGCTGATTTCCCTGAGTCCAAGGCCAGCCTGGACTACATAGTGAGTTTAGGAGAAGCCTAGGCTACAAAGTGAGATTCTCTTTCAAAAACAAAAATTAAAGAATAAAAAGAATACATTGAGGAAACAGAAACATCACGATGAGTATAATAAACTTCTCTCAACTAGACTCAGAAAGGAATATCACATGTCCTATGTGCTTCCTAGTATACAGAATTTACAAACAACAAGAAAAAGGAAACAGAAAATTTTCTAAGATGAGGAAGGCCAAATGAATGAGAAAAGAAAATGTGAGGGCCAGGAATAGGGGGCGTAAGTACGACCATTATACACAACGCACTCCTCCACAAACATGAAATATGGGGCACTGAGTTGTTGGGGACATGATTAGAATATGCTACAAACTTGTAAAAATCTTCTAAAATGAAAACTTCTGATCTTCATAACCAATTTGTTCTAATAAAAAAGGTGGAGGGAAACAAGATAAATTAGATATACAAGTGAATGAAGATTGCTGGCTGTGTCTTGATTTAAAAATACACAGACATATCTATACATATACATACAAAAATGTATTTATGCATTACATATGACATCTTTAGTATAAATACAAAATAGATATGAGTATAGATTTGTGAGATATATATATATATATATATATATATATACACTGATAAGGCACACTCATATTTACATTACTATGTATAAAGTATACCACAAACATATTTATAACCTTGTCATATTTTTACCCTCTAAAAATATTCTCCAAAGCCTTCAACTTTCAATTTTTGATTTCTATTAGGAAAATGTTTTACTGTACATCCTTCTCACAAGAAATTACTAATGACTGATTAGATTAGCTTGATTTCTTTTTTACTGACTTATGTTAACACCATCATTTTATTACAGTTATTATTTTATGGAGAATAAATCCTAGTATTCTGAAGAATAAAACCTAGGGAAAGAGTTTTTAATTAAAACTCATATATCAAGTTAATCAGTCCTTGATTTTCTAAGACTGAGTGTAAACTCTATCCCCATGTATTTTATTTTGGAGAGAGATGTTTTAAAGTTCTTATTCTACATACATTTTGGCACTAGTTCTTATAAATAAACACATACATGTCAGGCCAAAAATTCTATGGTTTTAGAAAAATAAAGAACTGATAATATTTACCTTACTTTCTCCTCTGTATTTGAATTAACAGACCTCAAGTAACAACCATTTACAGGCAAAACACTTTAAAATACAAAAAAAACCCAACTTGGTTGAAATCACTATATATTAATTTAAATTTATACTGCCTAATTTCAAACATCAAAATCAAAGTCATCATTCTCAAAAGAAGTCAATTATTAGTATTTTTATAGTAACTGTATTGAATCTGTATAACACTTTTGACAGTATAGACATTTTAACAATATTGCTTCTGCCTATCCAAAAACAGGGGATTTGTTTTCATTTTCTAAAGTTGCCTTCAGTTTTTCTTCATTATAATATAATTTTCTTTGTAAAATATTCTTCATTTCCATAGTTAGATTTCCACTTAGATATTTAAGTTTTTGGGTGGCTACTGAAAATGGGATTATTCCCAGCTGCTTCTCAATCAGTTAATTATGAGTGCAGAAGAATGTAACAGATATTTTTGTATTAGTTTTGTAACCTGAAGTTAGGCTGAATTTTTCAATTAGTTCTAAGAGTTTCATGGTGGAGTTTTTGGCATGTTCTACGTATAGAATCACGTTGTCTGCAAATAAGGATAGTTTGATTACTTTCTAACATGTATTCCTTTTATTTCATTCCCTTGCCTAATAGCTCTGGCTAGGGTTTCAAGAACTATCTTTTTTTCATATGATAAAACTGTTATCTTAAAGTCATTTGGGAAAAGATGGACCTTTTAATAAAAGTGGTTAGTAAAAACTGCTATGCATTTGGAATAAAAGATTAATGGAGACGCTTACTTCATAGGAACTTTATAATAAAATGACCAAAAGGAATAAGAATCTAAAAATAAAAAGCAAATAAACAAAACAGAATAGTACTAAAATAAACCATGGTTAGATGAATTATTATGTGTTTAGGGAAAGATGTTCTATTTATGACACAAAGTCCAGCAGTAACAAATATAACTGAGAGTTGGACAAAAATTTTTAAGGTTTTTACAGAAATTGAAAACCCATAGCAATCTATAAGCAGCTCTAGACAACTGTCCAACTGGGGGAGATATGCACAACATTTTTGAGATGAAGAATCAACCATGGCATGTACAGACAATTTAAAATATAAAGGATAAAAGTGACCAAAACCTCAATGGAAGATACAAGCAAAATATAGAAAGAAAATATCAGATTTACATGAGAAAGAAATTTAAAAATGAATTAAACATAAATAAAGATGTTCACATACTCACACAATAAGGAACTTTTTAAAAAAGCAATTGATAGGAAATAGTATTCACTTCATTCATAAGAAAGATAATATTTTTTAACTTTTCTTTTGCCAGAGACTGAATTCATGTCTTTACACACCTTACCCAAATGCATTAAGTTGCAACCTTTCCTTTTTTCTTGACTTTTGAATTGGAAAAATGTTCAAAATTAGAACTATGTACGTTGAGGGAGATATAAGGAAAGAAAGACACACTCTCATACATTGATAACCAACCAATATCTTTGGATCATGTGCTTTGCATTAGCACTCTACAGATGTAATTTCATTTGTTATTTACTGCAACTAGTAAAGTTTCTTATTATTGTTTCCATTTAAAAATTCAGAGTCTAAAACGTATTGTATGAAGTAAGTGTCCCACAGTCTCAGAATTGGAGCTTGAGTACAAGCAACTTGAGTAATCGTGGGGACCTCATTCTCAAACCTGTCAGCTACAAATCATATATGATAAGAAGTTACACCAAGAAAGAAGGAATGCTAACACACACACACACACACACACACACACACACACACACACACACACACACTTTCATCAAAAATAAAGAACATTTATTTTTATTTGTTTGCGATTAGGCAGTTTATTTCTACCCAACCACAACCCACTTTCTCACATACTATAGTTCCCATGATTATGTACTTAGCCTAAACTAGATCAAACAAACTAATACATTCTTAAGTCAGCTACTATCTGTGTAATGAACTGGCACAGGGGACCAATTAGAATCCTGTCAGGAATTGCCTCATAATCAAAGTCATAAAATCTCTGACCATTGGAGGGATGAACCAGATGCTAGAGGCCTCAGACTGCTTGTCATCAGCGCAGTCTGTTACTGAAGGAAATCAACAGTCAGTCAAGCCCTTTAAATGGAAAGAAAGGATAAGTGCAGAACTAAGAAACAGTGTTTCTGCTAGTGTCTTTTACGTCTGTGTACTCAACTTCGACGAACTCTTTCTTCATCGACGTTTTAAAAAGTTACTTTCTAGCTTAACAAATTTTTCATTCCATGGCACCATCAAGTAGTATTGGTTAAAGGGTTTAAGAAAGAAGAAGATTAACCAAACTTATTTTTCAGAATAATTAAGTTGGTGTTAGTTAAGTTAGAAATAGAGTGAACTGAAGGAAACCGGATTGGAAGAAGCAGCCCCCAGCAGGGTCCTAAGCCAGGCCTCTCCAGGTGGGGTGGTTGAAATCTAAGAAGGAGTAGATGAAAGAGGAAAAAACATCACCAGGAAAGAAAAGTAAACTGGAAATGAGCTGACCACAAAGATAGAAAATATTAATCCAAAACTAGTAACGGCTGACGCTCGGCATATCTGATTTTCACAAAACAGGATGACAGCAAAGTATAAATAGAAAATAAAATGAAGCATATAGAGCAGGAAAAGGAAGTGAATGCGAAAGTGAGGTGTGAGGGAAGTAGAGGAGGAAAAATAGAAGCGATTCAATGCCATTTCATATTCTTTTTGTTGAAATTCTCTTTTATTCTTTGGAAGTCATAATTTCAGCAATGTTGAACATGAGGAAAGCAGCAACAACTTAAAAGCACGCAAATCAAAAATTGAACAATAATCAAAAAAACTCAAATGAATCTCTGACTCCAATAAATTAAGAGATACATGATTCAGGTATTTAAAAATTATACTATGTATGCAATTTTAACTATTTTCTTGCATATGTATATATATAGTGTGTGTGTGTGTGTGTGTGTGTGTGTGTGTGTGTGTGTTCATGTATCAATTCCAAAAATTCCAAATTCCATAACACATTCAAGACATGGGGTTTGGGAAGTCAGTGCACACATATGCCCACTCCCTTTTCGGAGGTTTACCCCTTTCCTAGCTGACTATGGCTCCTTTCTTCCCTGTCACTCATGTTGGGGCATTTTATGCCATTATTGTGTGGATTTCATAAGAGGAACACATGTTTATAGTTTCTTGCCATATGCACTGTAAATTTAATGTAACATTAATGAATATCACTTCAAATTACATGTTTCAGGAAATAATATTTGTATTTAATGTACCATCAAAAATAAACATATATATGTATGATGTTCCTCATTTCTGTAGTTAAAATAAAACATTAGGCAATTGAACACTATAACAATTTCTCAGAAAAAAAAATTGAACAGCTGCTGACTAAGAAGTTAGATTTAGGATTATTCTCTTTCTTTTGGTATGTGTATAATTGCAAATAATACTAAGAAGCCATTTTTCTTAAAAATTAGAAGAGTGGGAGAGTTTTAAATATAGATTTTTGACTAGGATCTAAAAAATAACCATGAAACAGACAGAGAAATTATCTATGTGTACTAGAGGCTTTTTAGGTAAAGCAGTTCAAGGTAAAGTAGTTATAATGCAGACAGCAGCAAAAATTGCTCAAAATTGCAAATGCTGTCTGACATCTTATAATTACATTTGGTAAATGTATGACTCAAAGAGATGAAGCTGACCTTTAAAAATCACAAATGGGCAACTCCATTTTCTCTGACCTTGCCATTCTGGAAATTTTCATTTAAAATCCAAGACATTGGTTTAATGAAAAAACAGAGTATTTTCAAATATCACTGGTATAAACACTATCTGACTTCAAATATTCCTTTCCTTCTCAGATATTGCCTTTTCTTTAGAGAAAACATTTCTATATTCCTTGACATTTTACATCTAAATGATATTTACAATGAAGAAACTATACCAAAAATTCCACTTTAAGAAAATAAATTACTTACTTTTTCTTGTTTTTTTTTTCTTCTAAATAGAACTAAAATACTTGAATATTAGAAACAAAAAGCAAACAAACAAATAAAAAAACAGGACTGAAAAGAGAAGAAGCAGCCAAGTGTTTAGACATCTCAGCTCCCGGAAAAGATGAATAATGGCAAGTCATCATTTTTGGTTTTGTTTGTGTTTTTGGTCTCCTTTATCTTAGACTTAAAGCTAAAAAACATGTTACAACTTTAAATCACAAATAGATACAGCAACAAAATCTTCTATATTCTAAATACTCAAGCAAAAAGCAATTCAGCTAGAAACACCCTTTCAGGCAATAACTAAGTTAATACAGTTAAGTCACAAGGGTAATCCAGCAACAGTGGCCAGATATCCATGCACCCCAGAAAGCAGTTAAAAACTCCAGTCCCCTCTCCTGCTAGTGTGGTCGTAGAGGAGACTATATCTACAGCCAGAGCTTAACAGCAGCAGGGAAAGCCTCTCCATTCTCCCTCTCATACTCAAGTTTTGTGCCTTTGCGCTTAGCTACATCCTGACTCATTTTATTTATCTTTATCCTGAGAGAGGTTATGGACAGCGTACTCAATTGCCCTGACTGGGATCAAGTTTTACAGCTTCTTGCCCCAGTGCTAGCTCTCCTCCCGGAGCGCTAGGATTACAGGGGTGTACCACCACCAGAAAAGACTGTGTTGGCAGTCTTAATCCTTCTTTGACTGAAAGTTAGAGATACTCCCTGATTTCCACTTGGCATGGCACAAAGACCTAGTGGTGAAGGCCAGTGTTTACGCCACCACCAAAATGTAAGTAATAAAGTCACCACTCAGGTCTAAACACAAGTTACGTTTAAAAAAATGTTGTTCACCTGGTAATAAAAAAAAAAGTATCCTCATCCTTTCCTCTTGAGAAAATAATAATTTAAAAAACTAAGTAAAAGATAAGTGTTAAGTAAATTCTAGTCTCATACTGGTACCCCAAGGGTTCAGGTTGCAAAATAAAATTATTCATCACACCAAGTACTAGGAAGATATCACATGCAATGCAAAGTGACGACAGCCTCACTGAGTGACAAAGATCCCAATAAAACACGTTGTAATAAACAGGCTTAAGGAGAGTGTCTAGAAGTGAATAAAACAATGAAAGAAGTGATAAGTGAGCACGAGAGAAAACATGCGACAGCTCCAGGAATATCAGGACGGAAGGTAAGAAGGGGCTGTGCAAGGATGGTGAAAGGAGCTTACTCTTTTGGATTTTTTCCAAAACACATTTCAATGTTGATCCCTACTTAAAATTTAGAACAGCATAGAATATGCCTTTAAGTATATGCAAAAGAAACTTTTAGGATAATTACACTGTAAAATCTGGAAGACATAGGTTATTGTCTCTCTACCTAATGACTAAAAAGACAACACAAATATGTACACATGCTTACATGACATGTTAGGAAGAATGGCCATAAAAATCACTACACAGATTTGCAGACAGACAATTATAGATTAAACAAATGAAATCCTAAAATTATCTAATAAAAATTCATGAAAAAGAAATAAGAATACAGAAAAGAGAACATGCAAAAATAACAGATACAGCTGTAATGCATTAATAAATGCAATAAACATATCTTAACATGAACTACGAATATGTGGACAGTGAAACTGGAAAGGTAGTACCATCTACAGTCACTGAATAAAATGTGAAATACTTAGCTGTATATTCACCAAACCATATATGGTAGTTGTGTTTTGATAAATATGAAAAACTGATAAAAAAAGCAAGAAAAATATCTATGTAAAATAGAAATATATATTATGATTATAAATATAAAGACTTAACAAGGTGTAATTTTTTCCAAATTAATACAAAAATTTGACATTGAAGAATAAAGTGGGTAAAATCAGTTTATGTGCTTTAAAGTTATGAGGTAGTCACAGTAACTGTATTCCTTCAGTATTATGGAGTAATAGGAACATAGTGGAGCTAAGTAAAGAGATTATTAATTGTCTGACACTGATTATACCTCAGTGATATTTTGACAAAGATGGAAAACAGTAAAAATATCATCTTCAACAAATCATCTTGGGTAACTAGACATCCACAGACTAAATAAATATACATATTTCTAACAACATGGCATAATTTTCACATCTTACATAAAAATTAACACAAAATTTATATCAGTCTTCAAAGTTATACAAAACTTATATTTTAGATATTAGAATAGCAAATTAGGGAGGGTGGATTAATATGGCCTCAAAAATAATAAACTTTTGCACCATTAAACACCCAGCAAAAAGCATGAATTGGCATGCCAAAATGGGTGGAAATGTTTTGAAAATATACTCAAGAATTAGGAAAACCATGCGTGATTCACAAAGGCTGCTCAAACTCATCATCATAGAAAGAAATGATTTAATTTAAAATGTGCAAACACTTGGACAGAGATTTCAATGGAAAGAATGTTCAGATGACAAATGGACTCGTACAAGGTGATTAATTTCAGTTCACCATGACGAGCATTAAAACTACAATGAGCTTTTCATATAGAAGAAGAAAGGATGCATAGAAACAATGAATATAAAATGATAACAAAATGAGGTGGAAATAGAGTAACCATGCATAAAATGGAATGAAAAACTGTACAGTTACTCTTTGCAAGTTTAGTAGCTTCTTATCCAATGAAAAGTAATTATTATGCAATCCAGAAAATGCATTCTAGTATTTATCCTAAAGAATTAAAAGTTAACTTTCATTCACACATCTGCATACAAATCTTTATGACAGTTTTATACATAAAAGCAAAGCCTGAAACAGCCATAATTTCTTCATTGTGTAAATGGTTAAACCAACTGTGATACATACATACCTTCAATGGAAAACAAACAACTCACAAACAAAATAAGCGGTGAATCTCTAGAAAGTCATGCTCTGCAAAATGTACAGACTTAAAAAAAATTATTCAACTTAAATAACATCCTTTAAGTTATACACTCATAGAAATGTAGAAAAAGATGTTCAGATGGAGATGTGGGAATGGGAAATAGGGAGGCAATTAGTAAGTGACAAAAATGAGAGATCATTATTGTAGTAAGAATATTCCACATTATAAATGCCAGCGTCAATATCCTGTGGGGTGGTTACAGCTTTGAAATAAATTGGGATTTGAGGGTTACTAAAGGAAGAGATCATCTCTGTACTGTTTTTTAAATAAAGGCATGAAAAGGTAGAATTATCACAAAATAAAAAGTTCAAAACTTTGCTATATATTTACTGCAACAAAACAAACAATCTAGTTCCATATTTGCCATAAACTCTCAGATCTTCAACCAGCTATCAGAGTCTATTGTTTTACATAAATATTAGGTGTCCATACGGCTCAATTTATCTATCATCTACCTATCTCAAGAAATTTACCTATGAAGATATATTCTCTACCCCACCAAATACCCCGATAATTGTGTAATTGAAATATTTTAATATCTTATTTAAATATTTCTATAAGGTCAACAAAGTGTTAACCTTATAGAATGAAACATGATTTAACTAAAATATTATGCATTTTTATTAGTAGTTAGTCTTAAAATAATATGATCTATCTGATGAGAAGAAACTGTATTTTGGATTTCCCTGATAGTTTATCTTATACAGAAATAACTTCTGATGTACCAATATAAACTTTAAAAATAGTTTTTCTACTGATACTTTTATAAATCATGTGAGCACTGAATTATAAGCAGCATTTAACTTTAAGACAATATTCACAAAGTACATTTTTCCATAACAATGCTAACATAATATAGAAATGTATTTCTGTGTGCTGTAAAGGGCTTGCTTTTTTTCTCTGCCCGCATTATGAGCAACTTCTTTTATTACTTCACAACCCCTTAATACACTTTACTTTATATAAGATTTATTGATAGAATAATTTTGGGAGCAGACTGAAAACTCCGTTTTCTCCTTTGCATTGTGCTGACTCAGGCCGACTTGGAGTCAGCTCATACACGGATGTGAGCTACAGTCATGGAAAAATTCCTTATGAAAGCTAATATGTATATTGACCATGATATCATAACATTGTCAAAAGCATAAATATAATAATATTTTAAGGTAGAGAAATTACAAAAATCAATCTTCTTATTTATTACCCCAAATGAAATATAGCTTAGCTTTGATTTCAGAGTGCTTAATTTACCAATGATTTATTTTCATGCAAAAGCTTTAGATCTTTGAAAGTAATAGAGTTATGAATAAAAATAGAAAAGAATTCACTTCAGTAGTTTTCAAAAATACCACATTTTATAGGAAAGGTATATTCTTATAAGGAATGATCTCTCCTTATTATAATATTAAAATTCTACAATAGACCAGTAACATGCAAGGTACTGGGCCTAGGCTCACTCAACCAGTTCATGATGTCAGAACCAGGAGTAAGACATCTAGGTGATGAGTTATTGATTATATGGTTATCAAGTGAAAAAATCAATCTAAACAAATTTTTTGCAAAAGATTTTTGTGTTTTAAATCATTCTGTATATGAATTATTTAGAAAAATAAAAATACAAATTTTGAGCCAATTAAATATGTAAATCATGTGAAAACTGAATTTAAATATTTAAAAATAAATAGAATCCACACATAAATATTATTAAATTATTAATAATGAAATTAGGTGATTTTTCTAAGCAATGTGATCTTGTATTTACGAAGACATTAACAAAGCTACTAAAACACTTAAAATGATATTACAATTCAAACATTTCATGAACTAAACATATTCATTAATTTATTAACTCACACAATCTATAATGAAAGAAAATTTAATAAAAATGGTAAATTATAGCACTTAAATAACAAGAGGATAAATAGTGGAAGAATTAAAAAAAATGCAGCTGGTTTTATCTGAACAATACTTTGCTACATACACAATGAAAGTCTTTATTCTCAAATTCTCTTTATCTTTTACAATCATTACTTTAAGAGACCATGACAAATAATGTCAATTGTATAAGGTTACTTCAGGCTGAGGATATCACACCTATACTGTGGACTTTGGATTTCCACCACAGGCCTATGTGTTAAAAAGATTTGTTTGCCAGCCTGAGGCTCTCCTGGGAGTGGGTGGAAAATTTAGGAAGTGAGGTCTAGTGAAAGGAGATTAGGTCACTGGAAACATGCCATTAAAGAACAACCGATGCATCAATTACTTCCATTCTCTCTTGAGTACCCAGTCACCACGAGGTAAGCGAGTCTCCTCCACTACACACTTCTAGTATTATGGACTGTGACACTACAATTCCAGAGTGACAAAGCCAGCCATGGACTGATACCTCAGAATCCAAGAGCCAGTACACCTTTTCTTTTAACTTCACTTGTTCAGGCATTTGGCCACAGCAAAGGTAAACAGACGAACACAATTCCTACATATGTCATAGGGAAACTATGCTTCTCTCTTTTATTCTAAATCAAAGAGCTAAATATTCACTGCTCAGAAAGTGAATTTCTTTTATATCAGAGTAGTTTGAAAATAAGGATTCAAAGTTAAAAAGATGATCTAATCATAACAAAATATATAACCCAAATGAAAATGAGAATTTCTGCAGATGTAGTAGCAGTTATGATAGCCATAACACAAGAGATGGAATACAGACGCTAAGATGCCGACACTACCACAAGCTCTTGTCACTAAGATGCAGACTCAGTGCTGGCCATCAGAAATAGTTTCTTTTCAAGTGCATCATGTATATGAACACTGGCACTGGCTGAAATGAAGATCCATATTAAGAAAACATCAAAGGAGGCTGCACAGCATTTTTCTGATGCCAAGAGAATACGTTAACTACAATTATCTACACGTGCCAATGTCTTTTGGAGTAGACTGTCATGCTGGGCTGAATAAATCAGAATTTAAAGCACAGTTTACTGAAAAATCTATAAAAACTGGAATGTGAGTCTTGCTTTTGCAGCATTGAGAGCAGGAATATACAATGGATAGTGACATTATTTTTGTCTGTAGAAATTGTTGTATTTAATTCCTAAAAACACCAAAAGAAAATGTTTGGGAAAATTTAACTCCATGATTTTACTAAAATTATAGGATCTCACAGGAATAAGATAAAGATTAAAACTTCTATCACAACATTAATTTAAATTTCTTTAGGTCACAGCTCTCAGGAATTTGTTACGATTTTTTTAAGTGCAGAGATTACGGTGTGACAGAAGCCTTTCATGTCCCTTGTGATCACTGTGAGTGCATTCTGGCCCATTACTTGACTTCACCAAGCCTCTGCTTTTTCATCAAGCTCAGTCAGAGCCTGTTAAGGATTTAGACCTCCCGTCACCTCAGATGTGACACAATTGTTGTACACACAGGCACTTTCCACACTACTGTTTTACTCCTCTACTGTCTTTTTTTTTAACCCCGCTGGTTCTGATTATTCACCTAAGGTCCTTACACTGAGGTAAATTCCAAGGTCCTTTGCCCCGCCCCCCTCCATTTTATTGATATGCATAAATGCAAAATTTAAGGTTTACAATGAAGCTTAGCATTTTGTGCACCTACATATCTTGTCAAGGTGACAAGGACTTTCCCACTCTCCTTTTGTCTCCGTCCCTCCCTCACCGCCTTACCCCCTGTGGAAGTCACCAAAATACCAGTCAACAGACCAATGGATACACAAACTGTGGTATTTATACACAATGGAATACTGTGCATCTGTAAAGTCCAACAGCGTGGAGGCTTTTACAGGCAAATGGAAGAAACTTGAGAACATCATGCTTAGTGAAGTGAGTCAGAAGCAGAAAGTGAAATATCAAGTGGTCTCTCTGATATGAGAAACCTCTCTTTTTTTTTAAATTTGAAAACAGTTTCCATCAGTTGGTAAGTTGCCCAGCCTGAACTGAAACATGTGGTCATCCTATTAGTATTAGAGAATGCGCCACCATGCCTGGCCTCTGCCAGTCTTTTTGACTTCTGCTCTGTTCCACACCACTACCTACTCACAAAAAATACATTGACTGTGCCACATGAAGCAGCACTCAAAGATCTGCTTATTATCATTCAAGAATATTCCATGCTAGACTGCAGCAATGATTTTTTTTTTTTGTAGGAGAAGAAAACATTGGGTCTGCATGTTGTCTTTGACAAAATTTTCCATTTTAGTACCATTTACCCTCCCTACAAGTTCAGAAAGAATTCACCACAAATGATTTTGTGAAATGCAACGGTCATGGCACATATCTTCCAAGTCCAGATTAATTTGATAGTTTGTATCTCAATATTTTATATTTGTACATGACCACACGGAGGGTCAGCATGCGAGGAGAATGTATGAGAGCATTATTAAAATTCTTCTCTTACCCCAATCACTAGCACACACCACAGAGCTTACATGTGTAATCAGTGAGTTCTCAGAATCAACATAACTAGCTGAGTACACTCAAAGCTTTACGTGTAGCTGGATCATGTTCTTGTGCCTACGTCTTTGTCTCTCTTCCTCTCATTTCCTCAAAGTAGCAAATATCCTTGTGCATAGTCTCGTCAGCATCTGTACAAGCAGACTTGACTGAGGTTTTCATGTGGGAAACTACTCCCTCCTCTGAAAGGAAGTTCACCCGTGATAGCTGCAATTGATTCATTGCTCAATATGGCATAACCCTGGCTTAAGTTGAGGTCGCTTTTTTCCTTTACATTTGGAAAAATGATGCCTGATATAGTGGAGGTACAAGAAATTGATGGTAATATTAGATTCACCTGGAAACCTTCTAACTTAAGGCAGTAATAAAAGTGAAAATGAACAATAGTATAATGTAGAATGTAGAATAGCATGTTTAATATAACATATTATAATTTATGACTACTACAGAGTAAAACAAAAAACCCTAAAAATTAAAATGAAACTAGGTTTTCAATATGAGCAACACTGAAAAAGAAAGGTCACTAGATTCCACCAATGCTCACAGATCAAAGTGACATTGTAAGTGTGCAGTAAGGACATAGTCACATGATGAGAACAATATGCATAGAACCTAAATTTCCTCCCAAAATTTGTTTCTAACAACCTAATACTCTGTCAATGATTGCAGTTCAGTTTATTACTCATCATAGTCAACCTCTCATCTCACGGCACCCTAAGCATGAATCATGGGCTACACCTATGACTGGTTGATGTCCAAGGGTATTAAAGAAATGAAAAGCAGGAATGAGCTTCATATCCACAAAAGCAGCATAAAGGGTCAGGAGGATAACAAGTAGTTGAATTAATCTGACTGCTTAGAAGAAAATGTCTGTGTTGAGATAAAATTATCTGTCTTATCAAGAATGTCCTAGTGTAACTGGTAGCGATTTTAAAGCAGCTATAATTTTAGTTAATGCATCATGGAGAAATGACAACCTCTACCCGACCACAGCTGTTTCATGGAACCGGACCAGCTTTTTTTATGGATGAATAAGTGTGGCAGTCAGTGAAACCTTACCATGGTGACCAGTTAGATTTTAATTTAACCTATTTTAAGATTCTCAGAAAGTTTAAACCTCTCATCTCTGTCATTATGATGATTTCTGTGCCATTGCTACAGGGCAAAATCGTTTGGAGGAGAGCTCTGAAGTGCGCACGAAAGGCAGAATTACCTGGGCTCTGTCTCCATTTTTCCTGATGTGTGTATTCCTTTCAAGGATACTACAGAAGTGATCTTTCAAATCCCTCCAGCAACATCCAGAATCCAGCAATCACCACGGGGCATTCAGAATACGGTAGTCATGAATATTCATAGCAGCACGTGGCCCATTGTGATGCAGTGTGGTGTGCAAATAGAACTGCTTGGCTCCAGACCCACCAGGGGAGCAGAGGATACTTGTTTTAAGTGGTCCCCAAGGTCAAAACTAGTTAGTAACTTCATAGAAAAGAATCCATCCTACCGAACATGTTTAAAGCCAGATCTTTTTTTCAAACATTCAGGAATATATAATCAGCTCCTCTCCTTTCTGTTAAAATTGAACTATATCAAAACTGAATGATTAAAACAAAACTTATTAAAACAAAACTAAATATTTCAACAAATTCAGCTCCTATTATATTCTCCATTTTTTTCTATTCTGTTTTTACTTTTTATGAATATGTATAGCATGACAGGCTCAGAGATTAATTAAACAAAAAAAAGTACAACCTGTCATCTATCTATTGTTAAAAGTTAAATCTAATCATATGGTAGAATACAGTGTTATCAAGTGAAAATATCCCTACACTAAGAAATAGATGCATCTTTTATACTTTACATTTTTGCTTGTATTTGAGAAAGCCATCTTTTACATTTTGTATGAAACCAAATAAAAATAGCTCACACTTACTTATTAAAAATAGAATAAAGATAAAAAGATAATAAGGAGACGTCCACAATCTGGGGAAAAATGTTTGCAAAAGACACATCCAGTAGAGGACTGTTCTCAAAAAAATACAAAAAAATATTTAAAAGTCGATAATAAGTTAAAGAACTACTTTATTAGAAATGTGAAAAAGGAAAGACCTAAGCGTAAGATTAGAGGTTGTAAGGAAGTATGTAAAATATATATCGAGCACCATATGACATTAACGCTTCATAAATTAAAATAACAAAATGTATTTTAGAAACGCGACACACCTATCAGAATGGCCAAAGTCAAAAATACTGGCCATATCATATTCTGGTAAAGGCATGGGTCAAGAGGGAGCCTCATCTATTGCTGTCTGGAAGGCAAAATGGTATAGCCACTTCTGAAGAGAGTTTGGCAGTTTTTTCTAAAATTAAACATCTTATAACCATATGATGCAACAAGTACCCTCTTTTTTATTTACTGAAATAAATTGAAAAGTTCGTGCACACAAATGCCTCACATGGATGTTTATAACAGCTTCATTCAGCATTGCCAAACTTGATCTCAGTCAGAATATTCTCTAGTAGGTGGAAGAATAAACTGTGGTGAACTCAGGCTCTAAAATATCATTCTACTTTTAAAGGAAAGGAGGTACTAGGCCATCAGAAAGCAAGGAGAACATTTACATTAAGTGAAGGAAGCCAATTGTAGCCATATATACTATATGACTCCATTATGTAACAGTCTCAGAAAGGCAAAACTATGAAGACAATAAATAGTTTACTGGTGTCCAAAAAAGGGATAAGAAAAGCACAGAGGATTTTCGCGGCAGTGAAACCTGCCTGTAGATCATATTAGTGGCAGAAACCTTCTAGTATATTTTTTTCAAGTACATAGAACATACAGCACCAATAGAATTCCTGATTTTAGCTATAAACTTTGGGCAACAGTGATGTACAGATTCTTAGTTTTAACTGTCAACTAACTCTGGAGTGGGAGGTCGATAAGAGAAAAAGCCAATGTGAGCTGGAAATCACAGTGTATGTAAGCTTTCTGTTCAGTTTTTGCTGAGAAAGATATTTTCCAAAAAGGGACATTTATTAGCTTAAGACTATGGATTATCAAATACTCTTTATAAAGACTAATGATTCTAATCTAAAGGATTATATATTTTTTCATACAAAATTCCTTAAAGGGTAATGGGAAACATTAAAAATTCATTTTGATCCTAATTGTAAGTAGTGTAGTTGTGAATTTCTAATATTAAGATATATTATCCTTTTTACTTAAAATTTACCCAAAATTAAATAATTTCTTCAAAAATTTTTCTTTACAGATTCCCAAATAAAAATAGCACCTATTTTACAACAATCACTGATACTATCTCTAAGTGAGTTAAAAACTAAGTTATTATTTAGGCATGAATAATTTAGATCTAGCTCACTATGGTCAAATAAATAGTCCAATTTAATGTAACTGTGAAGGTCAACAGACTGTTCTAGTTTATATTCTCTTCATTTCGATTAAGTAGTAAGTTTCTTGTGATATGCTGCCTACAAATAACTTAAATCCTAAGATTAGAAGTTGTCATGAGATCTGGCTGAGGTGAGAGACAGAGTCCCAACTGGTCAGTCTTTTTATCAACCTTCGGATAAGAAACTGATTGAACTGGATAACGATAGGAAAATATCTTCACAAAGAAATTGAAAAGATAACCTATTTTCTTATCCAGAGATAATTCATAAATTGATACTTTAAAATGATTGTGAAATAGGTAAAATATTAAGCTAGGTAGTAATTAAAAAGATGTCATTAAAAATGAACACTGGATTTTTTCTACCTATTAGGTAACAATTTTGTCAGTGTAAGGAGACAAACCCCCACATACCATCAGCTTAAAAAAAATCATGAAGAGAATTTTACCAACATCCATTTAGAAGATACATGTTACTCTTGTTTACTGACAGAGCTCTCTTACTTGTACAACTTCAGGCTAAAAGCATTTTTCCACAACTTGAACCACAACACCATATTATATATGCATATATTATTTTGTGTATCTTTTGTAATAATAAAATTTTGGAGTAGCCTATGTTATTCTACTTAGGAACATAGTTGAATGAATTGCGTCCTATCCACAAAATGCAGCGTGCCATCAGGCTCAAGAAAATGAATACAAGTTCTAAGCACTGTATGGCCTGGGGGGTATATAGCATACATTATTAAATAAAAATTCAAAGTTCAAAAGTGCAGTATGCTACCTTACACATTACAAAAAAAGGGCATCACATCAATATATATGAGTCAATTTATGTAAAGTATAACAGTCAAGTTTCCAGACTAAGTTACGGATTATCTAGAGCTGGGCTGAGAGGCATGGGAATTTAATATTTGTTTGTTTGTTTTTTGAGACAGGGTTGCACTATAGTCCAGGCTGGTTTAGAACTCAGTATGTAGCCCAAGCCAGTTATAAACTCATGGCAATCCTGCTGCCTCAGCCTCCTGAGTTTTGAAATTACAGATGTGCGTTACGACGCTCAGCTTATGTGGTGCTGGGGAATCAAAATCAGGGCCTTGTACTCTCAAGGCACATGATCTAACCATCATGCTATGTCTCCAGCCCCGGGGATTTGCTGCTTATAAGGTTTGTTTGTCTGAGATGACGAAATTGTTCTAATTAGATTGTAGTGATAATTGTACAATTCTGAGTACATCAAAACAAATCAAATTGAGACTTTGGAAAGGTAAATTCTACCATATAAAAATTATATATCATTAATGCTATAGAATTTCAAGAAAAAAAGGAGATATATGAAAAACATTCCTGTGCTGATAATTCATGGAAAAGTAATTCCAGATGGATACACCAGTATCTAAATAACTTAGTTACCCACCAACAGATAGGACAAGTACCCAAAATAGTTGGGAAGAAAAAATAGGATAGTACTGAGGGAATGAGAAGGAAGTTGGATTCCTATGAACATTTGTGTTCGTATGACGTTGACATTTTAAATTATAATAATGTCTCACCTTCCTCAAAAGGAGAATAAACAATGTAAGTCCATCACAATGGTGATAAAATAAATACCCACTATAGCAAAGGAAATTACTATATTAACAAACATTTAACACATTTAAGTAGATGTTAAAATTGAGACTAAAAATATTTTATTAATTTTAAATATATGTTCTCAGAGAGGCATATCACATTATTACTTAAAGTTAGTAATATGATGGTAAGATGTTATTTGGTGCATATCTATGTGTTAAAATTGGACACTTCAATAATTTAATCAGATGTCTCACCCAAATTTTGAGTATTTTACTTACATATATTCCAACAGGAGACCATTATCTCCTCTTCTTATTATCCAGCATATGGAAACACTTACATGCTATGGGGTAACAGATGGGAAAAGAGACTCAGAGTAGGCTGGCTGATGAGGATGTTATTCACACGCGAGGGCATGTGGCCTGTGGAATTCCCTGTCCATCTCAAAAGGAGGTCGTCTTTTCTATCCCTTGTCAATGCTACTCTCAGCGGTGATAACTTGCCTTGGCCTCGGTTCTCTGCAGAGCTAGTCTGACGGAGCACGTCTTCCCCTATCTTAATTGGGCTTCATTCAGAGTAACTCTTCATTTTGCACCCTGAGATGTCCGATTAGGGATACAGCTTCCTCCACCTGTTCGCTGCAGCAGCATTTACACTATCTCCAGTGTCTCTTGTCTCCTTACACGAGTCAGATTTCGTTCTTAAAAATCACTACCCAAAACACAATTGGTAGAGATTGTCAGAAATGCAGCCTTAATTCTTACAACAGATCCACTGAATGTGAAACTGGATTTTAACAAGACCCCTGGTGATTTATTGGACCATAAAGGGTAAGATGTACTTTATAGTGAGTAGTATTCCATTGTATACATATGCACGATTTTGTACTCGTCTATAAAGACAGATAATTTTGAGTTTTTTGCAGGTAAATGGAGGCAACTTCAGACCATCATGCTCAGTGAAGTGAGTCAGACGCAGAAGGTGAACCATCACATGATTTCTCTAATATGAGAAACTCAGAATGCAGTCATTTCATTTTCATTCATACATTCATACATTTAATTTGTCACATGATAGGAAAGAAATAATAACTGATGAAAAAGCACTGACATAGGTAGCAAATCATAAATATTAATTACAGTGAGAGACTTTGACCCCAAACTCATACATTCAAATGTTCAGTCCTTCCTCAAATCATGGCTTTTTCTTATTCAGACATATAGTGCTTAGTATTCCATCTGGCTAATGTGTGCTGTCTTCTTACACTCCCCTATTGAACTTACCTCTTGTTCGAGGATCTCTCTGTGACAGAATTATTGCTCCAAATTCCTCTACCATGAAATTCTAGACTAAAGCATGTGTCACAATTTCAAAACCAAGGTGTGATTCATGTGACTTTAATCCCACCACTCAGGAGTCTGAGGCAGGAGGATTGCTCTAAGCTGAAGACCAGCCTGTCTCTAATTTCAAACCTACCTTTGCATGAGTATTTGAAAAATAATCATCTCTCTGAGGTTATTTGCTCTCATTATTTTATAATATATAGTATCTATCAAAGTACTTGACACATAGTAGGTACTGAATAAATACCAATTAGAGTGATCAAGAATAATAATTTAGTTTTAGAGAGGTAAACATTATCAATTTTATACAATAATGAAGAAACAGATTCATAAAACATGTAACTTGTCAAAAACCATCATTCAAAAAGTTGCAGTGAAGTAATTAAAGTCCTTTACTCACAGAGAAAATACTCTTGTTTCCTATATATTTGAAAACATTTGGGAAAAAAAAGTGTAGAAAACTACTTTTTAAGGTTTTTTTTTTGTTTTTGTTTTTTATGTCTGACTCTTACTTCTGGTCATGTAATGAAAATTAAATATATGATGACTGCTAGTACCTAGTGAGTACACTGAGAATTATGCTTATGCAGGGTAAAGAAGAACACATAAAAGTGTTAATAAAAAGTGCAGGGCATAAAAGAATGAAAGAATTACAAAACAAGCATTTGGGCCAGAGCTCTGAGAAAACATTGATATACCCCAGATATTCATTGATTCCTCTTATAATTTAGTTTGTCAATCTAAAAGGTAGTAAGCTGTCCTGACAATTTTACTTTCTTTTTAGATTTTTAATGATCTAGGTTGAAGCTCTAGTTATCACTTGATCCACTAAAAGCTCGCTTAAATGGCAGAACATCATAAACAATTTCTTTTCTCCACTTGAATAATTTGGAAAATATGTCATTTTCCTACAGACCAATATATAAATGTTTTGATTAGTTGTTTATAAATATACTTTAAAAACTGCATGTATCCTGATCTTGTTATAGTACATATTGTCCTTAAAAACTCAGTACATTTTGTACAATTTATGTTTTCTTAAAATATAATACACTAATATGTAAAGACCGAGTGTAAAACTATGCTCTATCATTCAATAAAGCAATAGTAAAATTAAAATGAAAATTCTATTTGAATTTCATCAAAAATAATAAAATACCCAAGGTTATTTTTGACAAAGAATATAAAATGTTCTCATAAAAACATAATACATTATTCAAAGAAATAAAAAGAATCAAATCAAAAGACATCTCATAATTATAGATTAGCAAAGTCAATATCAAAAGATGGGAATTCTTCCTGAGTTGATATATAAACTTAACTCAGTCTGTATTAAAATTCCAGATAGGTTTTATTTTGCAGAAATTAACCCGTTGATCCTCACATTCATTTGAAAATTCAAAGAACCCATTATGGTCTACGATATCTTGAAGGGAGAAACAAGATTGAATCACTCATACTTCTGAGTTTTCAAAATCTAATTTAATGTTCAGGAACTAAAAATATGTGCTTGGGCCAAAAGACACACATAAACCCTTGAAATGAAAAATTTTAGTTCAGGTTTTAATCCTAACATTTATGGCTAACTAGTTTTCAGCAAGCATTTGAGTTCAGTTCACTTGGGTGGGGGGAAGATACCCTTTTAAATGAACAGCACTACAGTAATAATTGGATATTCGTATGTGAGAATAGAATTGAACTCCTTCCTCCAACGGACACAAGTAAACTCAAAATGGATCAAAGACACCAGTCTAAGATTGAAACTGAGAAACTGTAAGAATAAACTTAGGAGTGAAATTTAATGACATCAAGTCAGGCAAACCCTTCCTACAAGGCACCAAAAGTATAAGTAACAAAAGAAAAACAGTAAAATCTGTTTAAAACTTATCTACAAATGTCTCCGTCTCTCTAAGTCTTAACCACCAGTGTGATGAGCCCCCCCCCCCCTACTATCTCTCTCATACTTTTTCCCTCTTTTTCTCTCTCTATCTCCATACAGAGGAAAAGCCACAATGGCGACCTCCTCTAAGTCATGAAGAGAGGCCTCCCTAGAAATTATCCCTGATGAGATCTTGATCCTGATGTCTCTTCTCCACACTGCTGTGTAAATCAATCACTCAATTAATAAATCAGAATAAAGCATGGCAAATTATTATTTCCCAAAGCTATTGAATTCTTCAAAATATGGACTGGACTGTGACATTGCAGCATGGCTTTCAGCTCTACTCATTTACTCTATTTATAGTCACATCTTAATGACATGAAATTACGTTGCAGTTATGACTTCTGTAATATGTGCAATGCTGCAAAATTCTAGAATTAGCATATTTTCGTGAATCATACATTGAAGTAGTACTACATTATTAAACATGTTGATTAAACCAGTGAGAGATACGTGATGCTTCCCTGGAACAGCTGCATATATCAGTCACATACAGTACTAATCTAGAATTAAATACAATATACAATCAAGAACTAAACACAATATACAGTTTCAATAATGTGATGATACCTGCACTGAAATTGTATTCATTGGGTTGATTTTCTCTACAAAGACACTATATTTTCCATATAAATTCCCTCAATGAGGGTTCTTTTGGCTAATATTCAACATATAATTATTATCAGCAAATACGAAGAGTAATTTTTCCCAAATATCACTTCAGCGACAAAAATTTGAGAGCTTATCTAATAATTACTAAATATTATAAATAAGTAATTCAATGAATAAAGCATTTATTTTTGTATCCATTTGCCAATGTTCAATAAGAATAACCTGTGAATAAGTTGATTTTACAATCTTTAATTTTCTTTACAGAAAATGACCAAATCTATAGCGATAATTCCCAAAGTAAATTTAACAAAGATATTCTAATTTAAATGACAATTATAGTCCATCCTCTTATGCCTTTTCAAGAACTAGGAGATCCATTGGTATTAGTTGATGGGAAAGTAGAAATCAAAGAGCTCTTATAGATTATAAATGATATCTTACATTTCATGAATTTGTTAAGTCTGAATGATCCTTAGGAGAAATATTCATTTTGAGAAATAACTGATTGGGTCACTGATCATTAAAGAAATAATTCAGAATCAATTGAAATCCATAATAAGTTTCACATCTGCCCTTACCTATGTTAACATATACTATAATGATTTATGAAATACTAACTTTATGGTTTATTATAGAAATAGGTAAAGTTTCACTTCACTATTAAGATAATAATTTATTTCTATGATATTTAAGGAGAAATAAAAGTAATATATAGGAAAGACAATACATATACTAATTTTTCCCATCCATCCATAGTAATATTTCTTGTCAAATTTGAGTAAGTTATCATGTGTTTCTGTGTTCAGCAGAGGGATTTCAGATAATCTGAAAAACATGAAATGAATGGAAAGGTCGACTGAAGAATATCTTGTGTTCTCAGGAAATGTGACATGCAGTAGCATAATTTAGTATTACTTAAATATTACAAATATTCACATATTAGGGAAGCTTTGTTAGACATATGAAATAAAAAAAATCAGTTTTAGTTTGTTTTGCTATATCTGATCTACCTCAATCACATATGGACTCTCAAATGGCTGATTCATTTCCTGACCAGTCATGCAGTTAGTATAGATGACTAGATTCTTTTCTTCTATATGTACCTTTACACCTGCAATCACACTATGCACTCATGCATGCATGCGTATGCGCGCACGCAGACACACACACACACACACACACACACACACACACTCAGACCACCAGCATTTGAGTCACAGAGACATTGATGTTAAAAATATTAGTTCTTCAATCTATTTGGTTAATACCAGAAGTATATTTTGCAATAATAAACATCCTAGTTCTCCTCCAGTGTTTAGGCAAAGTTTTACCTTAGAGATAGCTGTACGAATTAATTTTGTGAACAGAAAAGATAAATCACACTAGGGAGCCTCTTTGAAAAATTAAAATATATCTGTCCACTGGAAATAAGATACCTTTCTAAACTATATATTTGCAGATTTTCTTCCATAAAGAACCTTGAAACTACACTCATCATTTGACATTTCTACTTTTACAGATAGATTTTTGATTCATACTGAAAATCAATTACTTGTCCTTGACAAAACTTTTTATTATTTCAAAATGATGTTATCCACCAAAGAGATATTGAAAAATTTTAAAGTCACAGACAGCTTTAATCTTGCAAATGCAACATTCAAAAATGTATGAGATAAACATGAAAAGGTCAAATAGTCTGTAACTAAGGCTTTTCTATAGATTATTTTTATTATTTTTTCTTTTAGATTATTTGTGCTGAGGGCCTGAATAGCTAAAATATTCATGTCCATATTCTCCTCTGCAACTTATCATATTAAGAAATTGTTTAATGATTTCTTTTGCTGATGTTTTAGAAAGAATATTTAATTACATAAATTCATTAGCTTAGAGCTACACTGAAATATCTTTGTTCCATATTAAAGTATTAAAGAACAAAAGTGTCCTGTTTTTATGAGTTTACTGGAAACAGTTACTTCTCTTTCTCCTTCTATTTATGTATCCATGTATGAATAACATCATCGTCTATTAGTGCAATATTTTATTTTCTTAGTAAAAAGAAATGCGGAGTTAGTGACAGGAAAAAGTAAAGCAGTTAAGCAATTACATAAGTAAATAAAAATAGTAGAAACGTTAAATTAAAGAATTTTTAAATAGATATTTCCTTCTGTTGTTATTTAGCCAAATAAAAACTCTATGAATGATTCATTTTAATCCCAATGATTGGCATTAAAACGGAAGAAATGATTCAAAATATCTGAAAATTAAATGTTGACATGTCTCACAATAATATTTTAATATATTTAATGTTTCTATTTTTTAGCTTCTTTTTATATGACCAAGAAACCTCTGTTAAAAATGCTGGAGACAAAATTGAACTAACTATACAACATTCCATGGTCTTAACAGTCACATGATTAGATGATTCAAAAATAATTTTAATTAAAGAAGTAAGTGAAAAGCTTCAGATGAATGACTCATAAATTAAGTCAAAAGATGCACTATTGGATATATACAGAATTATAGTCAATTTTATATTACATCATGACAGGGTTAGGGATACCCTAACCATATTTATTTATGTATATGCAATTTTTAAAACAATAAAAAAATACCCTTTTCAGGGAAATAATGACTGATGAAAGGCCACAATCATACCAAATCTTTTTCAAACTCTACAGAGAATATATTTACCTATGGTAAGGATCAGAGTACCAAGATTAATGTACTTCCATTTATTGAGAATTTTCTACTTACCAAACAAAGGCTGTCTCATTACCAATGTTTGAGACATTCAGTACACTCCCACAACAATTCAGTGAGGCATTTTTTAAAAAAATTATTCAGACTTTCAGATGAAATACTGGAGTTTTAACCTCATAGTTGGTTATTTGAGTCTTTTGACATCAGAAATAAAATCCAGAACTCTTACATTCATATATATATTATTTCTCAGTGTCCTGGAATTACCACTCCCCAAACATCTACATGCATTATTGGAAGAGACAGAAATGTGTCTACTCTATTCTAAATTACTATGTTTCGCACATTGAGATTCTAAAAAAAATATATAAATACAGGCTGTTACCCTACTCTGCACTCATATAGAATACAGTTCTCTTTGGGAAGTCTGAAGGAATACTGCTGCCTCTAAATGTTCTTTCTTAATTTAGGAACTGGACCTACACTATCTATTCTGGTTCACATAACATTTTCTTTCTTTCAGGTTTCCCCTTTGTTTCTTTTCATTTCCTTTAATAATGTACAGTAATAAATTATAAAGTTATTAATATTTAATGACATAAAATATCTATAGCATTTATATGAATTTATATTAGTCTGCCCCTTTTGTATTTCATTAATGAAAAAGAGGTCAATGCTGCAGGTACGTGCACACTCACACACACGAGCACATTAAAAGAAACTTTGAGATATTCTAATACTTGGGTTTTAAATATTGGATTTTATGGGCTTCTTAATGAATGCTCATATTCTTCATAGAAATGTACTACCTATGTATTTATGTTTCTTACCACTGTGAGTTGTTTTACATACTAGTGATTTTTATTGTGCCATTAGTATTCTAAATTGACTTTGAGTAGCTGAAATGACACAATTACATTGTTTTCTTTACATTCATCCCTGTAGTAGTTTTACACTATTTCAGTCTCCTTCTGGAATTTAATATCTATTAAAACTGTCTAAAACAATATGTATAGTGGATTAACGATTGACTCTATTTAGCTAAATCTAACCTGGTTTAATTGTAAAAAAAAATGTTAACTATGTTTTCAAATATCATAAACAATTTTGAAGAGGTCTGATATCCATGACAAAACTCAAGATCAGAGTACCTTACAAATGTTAAAGGAAGCCAAAATACAGAAAATGCAAATAGAAATTCCATATTAATTATTAAGCTGTTAGAGTTTGTTCAGCTAATGAGATCTAATATCATGAGAGTGTCACCGTTTTACTCTTCAATCTTAAGTGCTAAGTATATATTTTAAAAAATATATTTTTTCCTGATGTTTCTTAGCTTCCAGGAAATCACCAAGAACTGTTTTAAAAAGGCAAGAAGGGAAGAAATTAAGGCACTAATTAAAATGTAGTGGAGAAAATAGTGGAAATGAAAATCAACCTTTGGGGATAAGACTCCAAACATAGGCTAGAGTATACAATGAGAACTGTCAGTCATTTTTGCTTGGAGTGGACAGTGGTGCAGCTGCTTCGGAAGGTAGTTTCTGACATACCTATGAATAGCTTTTATATACTCAGTGATCATGCTTTTTGATAATTACCTAATGGGGTTAAAAATTTACATCCACACAAAAATCTACACATAAATAGTTAGAATAGCATTATTGATAGTTGTCAACACATAGAATAAACCAACTTGCTTTCAGAAGACAAATGCCTCAATACATTGAAAAGCTCAGGTAATGAAACCTGTTTTTAATGAGATATTCAGTCACAAAAATACAGAGAAACCTTAAATATAAGGGAATTCACTGTTAGTGAATTAAGTCAATCAAAAAGACTACTAGTATATGATTCCTACAATATAATGTTGCAGAAAAGGCCTAACTGAGGAGATATTAGGAAAAGAATTAGTGGTTGCCACAGTGTAGAGAGATGGATGGATGAACTAAGCACTACAGAGGATCTGGAGGGCAGCAAAGCTCTTACTGCAATGCTGTACTGGTTAATACCTTTCTTTGTATATTTGTCACAACTCAAGGAAGGATAACATCAAGTGAAAACCCCAGTATCAACTGTGGAAGTTGAGTAAATATATTATCTTATTTTCCATTACTGTAATAAAGTGCTTGAGCCAGTTTAAGTTTATAAATAAAAGGAGCTTATTTAGCTCAAAATTTTGGAGGATGATAGTCCAAAGAGCTTGAAGATGTTTCTGGCAAGGGTTCGCCTGGCAGTGTCAACTCACCACAGGTGGCAGTAATTATGTGAGCGAGTACATGAGTGGGAAAGAGATCAGATGGACAAACAGAAAGCCAGAGAGGATGGGTGGAGCCTGGCTCAGATTTTTACCACAATCTTCATGATAATTAACCAAGATCGTATGAGAATTAGGTTGATTCCTTTTGTAGGTATCTGCTTCATCAGTCTATATCCTTTTGACTTTTGTTTCTGAAATCACTTGCTTCTTTCCTGCCATAACTTAACTTTATCCTCATATTTATTGCATATTTATTAAAATAATGAACTTTAACTTAAAGAAGACGCCGGGTAAATTATAAGTTTGGTGTTTTAGTCACTTTCTCGTTGCTAAAACACAATATCCAACACCCACAACTTGATGGAGGAAAGGTTAATTTTAGCTCGCATTTTAGAGGTCTCAGTCCAATCACTGTCAGCTAACAAGGATGGAAGGGTATGGTGGAGGGCCTTGCTTGGCCAAAGCTGTTCATGACAAGAACATACACCCGTCTTTATTACACTCCTAGTGATTTATTTTTCCAACCAGGCCCTACCGGGCCCTAACAGCACATGAAATCAACAATGGTTTCATCTACGTGAGCCAATTAACCTACACCTTTCAGATCTCAGAAGCTTTTGGGGGTACATTCCATATCCAAATCATAACATTCATATTATTCACAAATTTCGAGTTGGAAGTTCAAGTGCTTATATCTAATCATCCTTAAACGTTTTATAGAATTATTTTGCAATTTCCAATCTACTTCTATAGAATAAAAATCTGATTGTCCGCTTGATGGGATCCTACCATTGAGAAAGCCCTACTTATTTCGTATTTTTTAAAGTCATGACAACATCAAATCAAAATGCATATTGGAGTCTCACACATACTTCAGAATTTTTTCATCAACAAAACATACCTGAATGCTAGAAAAAAGTAATTAATTCACCTGATGAAAACGGTACAAAAATTTGTAAGGAAAAATGGTAGAAACTTAAGGTCAGGAAGAAACAGTTTATTTCATAATAAGCAATCTCATCTAGCTCTCAGAAATGGCTTTTCAATAAACATAAACACAAGAAAAAGAAGGGTGGGGATAGGAGAAGATAGGAACGATGAAAAGGCCATGATCCACCAAATGTATCAAGTGCAACCATGTTCCATGCATTGTAGATGAGAAAACTTATCAGAAGCAAAACAAAACAGCTAGATAATAGCTATGTTCACACAATTTAAAATACGAAACTAATTTAAAAAAAAAAACATGACCTAAAAAGGAATCCTATTGATTTGGTTGACTTAAATTCATTATCTGAAAATCTCCGACCTTGTATTTTTCAGGAAAAAAAGAAAAATAAACAATACAACTCCCTCTCATTCACTCTCACCCTTTCCGAGAATGATAATTTATACTTTCTTTTGTCATTCCCGTTTTCAGTGTTCACTGATGACTTTGTTTCCTATTTGATTTATATAGTAAGGAAAAAAAAAATCTGACAAGTATTTCTAAAATGTCCACTCATTGCATCAGCTCAGCTCCATATATCTGGTTATACTTCAGTTATCTCTACTTTTCGTATCAAAATTCCGTCCTTGCTTTTTACTAAGGTCATCTCTCTACTCGTGCCTAGAGCCTGCCTCCTGTTCCTGTCCATTACTCCTGCAGTTTTATCACTTTCTTCCCGCACCAGCAAGTTTTCTTCTTCCGCTAGATTTTATTAAGTCCCTGTGTTTTGGTATCTTTATGCTACAGCAGCTTAGTCTGTATCCTAAGTAATATATGCACAAAGGAATAAAGATCAAGCATTATTTCTAAAGACCTCAATAGAAGGGGGTCGGAGAAAACTATGGATTAATTGTGCTTCATGTGGAGTGATTAGGTTTCAAAGTTGATTAAGGTGAAAATCATGCAAAATTAAAACATCAGCATGAGCCTCACTCCATGCGTCCAGCTGAGCCTCACGAAGAAATTGTTACCATTCAACAGAGTGCACGGAGAAGCAGCTTTTAGCTGTTAGCAGCCACGTTGTACAAAATATGTGTGCCACCTAAGCATCATGTTGGAAAGGGTAACATGTTCGCTGTAGAGTGAGTTTTGGTGTCACGAAATTCAGCTTGACTCAGCCTGGTTAGGGTTCCATGATGGAAGAATTTGTCTGTATTAGATTATACAGAATGTGGTGTCTCCAGCATTTAGAGAGTGTTAAATTTAGAGAGCAATTTAGTAATTTAGAGAGTATTACAGTGGCATACTAGTTGAAATCTGAAGGTAACTTTAAGACTCGGCTTCAGGAATGTTAGTTACGTTTCATGCTCCCATGGTGTTAGAGGGGGTTACTGGGGTTGACCCATGCGCATTCACACTGTATCTCTGCCTCAATCCTCCCTCCTTGACACTTTTTTTTTTTTTAAATTTTGAGACAGAGTCTCAGTAAGGTGCTATTTTCACTGACTGGACTCAAACTTAGTTCTTTCTGTCTTAGCTTCCCGGACTCCTGGGATTGCAGATTTGCACCACCTGGTCCAGCACCACCTAGTCCAGCACCACTTGGTCTAGCACCACCTGGTCCATATTAATAAACAATGTATCTGCTTCTTCCAAATTCTAGGGTTTGAATTGAAACATTTATTTTAAACCACTGCTTTTGGTATCATGATAATTTATTTTAGTTCTTTTTCTGTGGATGATACTTATTTCTTGGGTACAGTTAAAAACTTAAAATACTTCCTTAATTGGGTTTACTCCTAGGTGCTTAATTTTGAGGGGCTATAGAAGATTATTCTTTTCGGCTTTTTCTCAGTGAATTTATTGTTAATGTAGAGAAATATTGCTGATTTTTTGTATTAATTTTGTAACCTGTAATTTGGCTGAATTTGTCAATTAGTTCTAAGAATTTCCTGGTGGAGGTTTTGGTGTCTTCTATATATCAAATCACGTTGTCTGCAAATGAGGATAGTTCGACTTCTTCCTTCCAAATATGCTTAATTTTTCTAGCTAGGATTTCAATTACTATGTTGACTAGAAATGGTGAGAGTGGACAGCATTGTCATATTCCTGATTGGAGAGAAAAATCTTTCAATTTCTCCCCACTTATTATATTTGCTGTAGGTTTAGCATATATGGCTTCTATCAGTTTAAGGTAAGATCCTTCAATACATACTTTCTTCAGAACTTTTTTTTTTTTAATCAAGAATGGATGTCGGATTTTGGCAAAGGCCTCCTCTGCATCAATTGAGGTGCTAATATGATTTTTGTTCTTGCTTTTACTAATGTGGTATATTACATGAGTTGATTCACATATGTCAGTGCAACCTCCCATTCCAGGAACAAAGCCAACTGAATTAAATAGGCAGTTCTCAGATGAAGAAGTTCAAATGGCCTGCAAATACACAGAAAGATTTCAACATCCTTAACTCTTACAGGCGTTCAAATCAAAGCATCACTGAAATATCATCTTATCCCAGTGAGAATGGGACATATCCATATCAAGAAGTTCAATGGCAATCAGTGCTGGCTGAAGGTGTGGCTAAAATGAAACCATTTACACTGATGATGAGACTGTAAACTGATAAAACCACTATGAAAAGTAATACAGAGATTGCTCAAGAGGCTGAAAATAAATATTCCATCGCATCCAGCGGTACTTCTTTTGTGTATTTTTTCAAAAGCGGTGAAAGCAACATACAACACAGTACACGGATGTTCATGCTGATAGCAGTACTACTTACAATAACTGAACTGTGGAAGACGTTGAAGCGCCAATCAGCACAACGAGAGACACAAAACCTGTAGTATTTGTACACAATGGAGTACTACTCTTCCATAAAGACAAAGTCTAAGTTTTTGTAGGTAAATACAAAACTTGAGATCATCAGGCTTAGTGAAGTGAATCAACCTTCGAAGGAAAATGTCACATGGTTTCTGTAATGTGAGAAAAACAGAATATAGGCATTTTATAGAACCAAAGGGTGTGATGGAGGGTTGCGGACAGAAGGGAGGGTGTGGAAAAGACAATGACGACAGGAAAGGGTTGTGACATTGTTGTGACATGTATTTGCCCCAAACCCTCAAGCTTAATGAAGCTAACAATTATATGTCCTATATAAATGCATTTATGTGTGCATATGTATTTCTGTGTGTATGTATATCATGTGCCTCAAATATACACTAATAAAAAAAGAATAATTTGGGGAAATAAAAATGAAATGTCTCTGAATACTGAGGTGGCGCTGTCTATCCTAGAGAAAATATTTTCTTTGCAAGGAAATTAGAAGGATGAATACTATTTGGGCTACATGAATGCTATTTTATTAAAGGCTTGGTATTTGTTTTCTTAATGCCTGCACTGTATTCCACTGTGTATAGATATCTTATTATCTTCACCCACTCCTCCTAATGGGAAAGTAAGTTGTTTCCAGGATTCAGCTATAATAATTTTCACTACTATAAAATAGAGTTGCATGTGTCTTTATTGTATCCTGACTTTATTTCTTTTAGGAATATTCCCAGTAAATCTGTAACTGGATCAAATGGGATTTCTCCTTTGGGCTTTCTAAAGAATCCCCAGATGGCTTTCCACAACAGTTGAACCAGGCTGCAGTCCCACCAAGCTTTAGATAGAAATGTTTCCTTTCCCTCCACAACATCATCAACAAGTTTTATTTACTTTTTCTTTTAAATCTTCAACACCGATATCTATCTGCATCATGCCTTCAGGGATTATTTCCTAGCTTCTAAATATCCAATCTCAGTAAATTTATATTCCTGACAGTTTGTTTAAATATGAGCTCCTTAAAAAATACATAAATATTTGTCAAGGGGAATTTGGACATTATTTCTAGACCTTCAAATTCTATTAGTATTCCTTTCTCAATCTCTGCAAACTACTATTAAAAAAACTTTTATAATTAACTGTATTCTGGGGCTGGAGAAATGGCTCAGCAGTTAAAGCACTTGCCTAACAAGCACTAAATTAAGCACTAAGTACCTGAGTTCAACTCCACAGTACCACATAAGCAGGGAGTGGTGGTGTACACCTGTAATCCCAGCACTCTGTAGGTTGAGGCACCAAGATTGCTGTGAGTCCAAGGCCAGCCTAGGTTACATAGTGAATTCAGGACCAGCCTGGGCTATAGAGCAAGAGCCCGACATAAATAAATAAATAAATAAATAAATAAATAAATAAATGATAAAAATAAAATTAAGCATACCCTTAATCATCTTTTTAAGCTAACTGTTTTAAAATTTTTCAAAGTAGCTGATAAAGGAGCCCCCAGACATATTTTTTTTTTTTTTTTTTGGAGAAGCATCCGCTGACAGTCAATCGACATGCCTTTACCATGGGCTGTTCTGCACACTTCTCTCCCGTATATGTTCTGCCAAAAGTGAAGCATCACTTTAGATGTGATATGTTTTGACCTTTGCTGCGAGATTCTAACATAGTATACAATGTATAAATTGGACATTCAGAATATTTTGGTTTTTCTGTTACAATCTAAGTTCTATTAACAACACTCTTGTAAGCAATACATGGGGGAAAGCCTTGGAGAAAAGTCTGGTGAGAGTAAAGAAATAACCACAGCACGACCTGGATTTACACGGACACGAGTACTTTTAACTCTTCATTTTAAAGTGTCTCATTAGTTGAGAAAAATCTTTTAAAAGCCAATGAAAATAAAGTTCTTTTCAGCTTCTATTTGAAAAAGTCACTAGATATTTCTTGATTTTATTTTTTTAAATTTGGATACACAGTATTTAATAGGGTAAATGATTTTTATTTTGAAAACATATTTCTTCCACATATGTGTATGCCTACTGTTGTTAATATTCACATAACCTGATGCCATAAAATGCTAATTTTCTTTCTCTTAAATATTACTGTTTGCTACTCAGAGAAATAAATATTAATAGAATATTGCTGTGCATTAAAAATAATTGTAGATCAAGTTTTGATGTCTATATGTAAAATATTGATGCAGACTTTTTGAAATTTTATACATAGCTCCTATTTCATCTCCTCAAAGAACAAACAATAGATTTTCTTTCTTTAACCAAAAGTAATGGCTTTTACTGTATACCTGTATTATTTAAATATTTTAGTTGCAATAAATTAAGGTAAATTTATTTGCCTAATTAAATGTAAGTCTACTATAATAAAGTGTTTGAGGTCAGAAGTTTGAATGTGTTTGTCTGCAAAATGGCCCTCTTTCTGTATACTTCAGGGGACAACACGTTCCCTTGTCCTTCTCAGTCTCCTCCCACCAACTTCAAAGCCTCAACTGTAACATTAGATTTTCCCTAACTCCTGTCTATAATTCTCCTCAACCTAATATGTTTTTATTTTTTTTTTTTTTGAAATTAGGCTGGACTTCCTGGGCAATTCAAGTTAAGGTGATCAACATTATCAGTAACCTAAATTCCCCTTTTCTATAAAGCTTAGGATTTTTCCACTCTCTAAAGATACAGGTATTTTGGGGAGACAGTATTCTTTACAAAACTTCTCCTGACAAATAACAAAAAATAAGCACCAATTTACCACATATTTAAAATTAAATATGAAGATACAGTCATCTCATTATGTCATTTATAATGTTGCTAATAGGTGAATTTATCTTATAGGAAGTGTGTAATATATATATATATATATATATATATATATATATATATATATATATAATTTAAAACTTATGACTTCTAGTAATCTATAAGATTCACAACTTGTTAATGTTTCTTATGATGTTCCTCAAAGTGTATATTAGTGTGTCTCAGACATTTCTAGGAATTCTTCTGTGGCCTTTTGATGTTGGATGATTTGATATCTGGTTTTCAAAGTCATGATGTCTAAATTTGCTTTTTTTATTTTATGGCAGAACTCTATCCCATAAATATAATATCCCTAATAACAACAGGAATGTTTTCACCAAGATATATTTAAAACATACTGCATTAAAACTTTTTCTAATATATCATACTTTACAAAATTGAAAAGAGAAACTGACCATTATAATTAAACGAGAATTGTGTAATCACTAATCACTTGATTTGTTTAGCTTTGACACAGCCTTTAAAAGATAGCAACGAGAAATTGAAAAAGTCATTAATTCTTCCAAAAGTGGTAAAACCTCTTTAAGTTGTCAGGAAGTTACCAATCATTTCTCTTGAGAAAACTTAAAACAGTCTATTGGAATTGCAACCTAGCAATTTGATTTTAAAAATCATTTTTTTGAATCAGGATGGTTCTCAGGAGAATTTCAAATAATGCAGTGACATCACTATAAAACATTTCAGCTCATTTTACTTCTTTTTGAGACTGCTTTACTAATCTCACATCCATAAATTACAAAAGAAGACTTTCAATTTATTTTACTTATTCTTCAGTCTAAGATTTTTACTGGGCTTGCATCCATAAAAAATGAATTACAAGAATACAAATTGACACTTAATGTTGTCTTGGGCAATAACCAATACTTATTCACATGCACATAAATTTAGCCTTAAAGGACAATTAATTCACCTCACTTAAGGTTATACCTACAATAAAATTTTATTTTTATAAAAAGTTGTTTTCAGAGTTTGGAATACAAACAATGTATTTACATTGTTATGAGCAATGATAATTTTAAAGTGCTATCAATAATATTAGCAGCAGCATATCAACTCAGAATAATTTTTCTTATTATTGAATCTACAAAAATAGATTATTTTCCACTTATAAGTGTGCTGCAAGAGATTTAACTAATCACGTAAATCTTATTAATACATTTTTATGTATTAACAAAAAATCATATGGTAAAGTTCAAAGGAAAATTTAAACAGGTTAAAGAAGAATATGAGTATAATTTTTTCATTTAATTTTATATTAAGTCATTTTAATGTTATTTGTCTCTTTCTTCAAATTTATCATTATTGTTTGTGCATGTAATTTTTAGTCTTTTGGTTTACTGATTGCTTCAATTATTCTGTTCATGGGTTACAATTAGCTACCTACCACAGCAATACTGGCATCCCTTTTTTCCATCATTATTTTATTTTTCTTTCCATTTCCTTCTTTCCTCCCTCTCCTTTTGCTTTTTCCCTTCTAGTGATTTCCAAGGTATAAGCATCCCTCTCTTTCTCTTTCTCTCTCTCTCTCACTGTATGTATATATTTCATAACAGATATATTATAGGTTTCTTGAATAAATATTCATTTATGGTACTTGTGCTTAATCCTGAATGACAGTGTCATCCTGTCCCCAGCCTCAGGTTCTTTATTATCAATATTTATACTTTAATAATCTACAGACAATGCTTATGTGAACTGGGGAGAATCAAGAGATGCCCTATTCCTCATGACTCAAAAGAATGAACCTAATCTCAGTCCCTTGTAAAATCCTGAAATAAACGTCTTATTTTAACTTTTAATCTGTTACTTTTTATGTTTCAATTTGTTGTTCTTTTATATAGTCCTAGTTATCTGCAGAATGTTTTGCCTCCACCTCTTTTCACAAAAGTAGGAGAAATTTCTTTTTGTTTCGGGTGAAATCAATTTTAAAAAACCAGATGACACCCAAATTGCCAGCTGAGATTTAGGATGAATTAAAGTGTAACAGAATGCTTCCAAGTACACTTGAAAGTTTGACCATAAACAGGAGAGTTTTGCTCTTCCGTATCTTTTCAGTGAGTTAGCTATGATGAACTTCAAGGTCTAGTGTAATGTTCATTGCATAATAAAACCTGTTTCTTTCTGTTTTACTGAATGGAAAGCGTGTTTTTTTTTTAATTTATGGAGATCATAGAAACACTTAATTTTTAATAATATTTTCTCAATTAGACCAAAGGTCCTACTGTAAAAGAAGAGCTATCACAAATTATATGTCTTCCGTTTGCCAATGAGCCTGATAAACACTGAGAGAAAGATTTAAGAGAATTATTAAATTTGCCCTGATGCCAAACATGTTTGAAGAAAAGGCTGGAAAGTGAGAATCTTTTAGAGAAAAAAAATTGTTTAAAGCAAAGTCAATAATTAAATTATAAATATAATTGGTTTTCTTCTGAAAGTAGATTGAATGCAAATATTCCTATATTAATTATAATATAGGAGTGCAAAAATTGAGGTTAAATGCAATATAAAAGTATTAACAAATAAAAGAATGATAAAAATACTGAATTTGACAAAATTCCTTAAGCAAGATTTTGTAGCCCAAGGAAAGTTATTTCACTACTTTTTCAGGACTTAACAAGGGTCTGAGATCATCTTCATGTCTTTTGAGTCATTCAGACTAGAGTATCTCTTAATTCTACCTAGTTCTCATAAGCGTAGTCTATAGATTATTAAACACATAATTTTGTTCACAGTTTGAGAAGTCTATACATTCTATAGAATAAAATTTGAAAGCAGTGACTGAGGACTTGATAATTAGAAAGAAATTGGGTCAATGCAATTCTAAAAATAGGGCAACATTCCAGGCAGTTGAACATATATAGATTACCTTGTATTGATAAAGAGGGAAATAACTAAACCTTGACAGCAAAATTTAGCTCTGTTAGAGTGAATTTTTCAGTCTTTTTTTTGTATTTTCCACTCTGCTGGGAAAAAGACTGAGCCCAAAGAGTGGAAGGAGCAAGGATGGTGGGACAGTAGAGAACAGATCCGGTAGGTAGAGTCCCATTTGTTGATTCTGAGGACTTTTTTTTTTTTTGCCTCAGGTATCATGTGCAGAAAGTCCTTGCTTTTGCCTACATATGCACACAATGGAGTACTACTTTTCCATAAAGATGGATAAATTTGAGGCTTTTGTAAGTAAATGGACACAACTTAAGACCATTATGCTTAGTAAAGTAAGACAAATTCCCATGGTTTAATATCTCACGGTTTATGTAATGTGAGAAATCCAGAATACAGGCATTTTACAGAGCCAAATTGGTTGTGATACTGGGAGTTAGGGGAATGAGGGAGGGAGGAGTGTCAAAAGTGGGGAGGGGAAGGAATGGTAATGTTTTCATAATTAATATGTGTAAAAATACTTAAGCTCAATATAGCATATGTGTATCTCTCTCACACAGACACAGACACACAGACACACACACACACACACACACACACACACACACACACACACACACACATATATATATATATATATATATATATATATATATATATATATATAAATGGGGAGGATAGATCTGGGGAGGAAAACACTGGAGGGCTTGTTAATGTAAGCAGGTGGCACCTGAAAAATCCCCTGTGTGAAAAGAAGAATTCACTAATCAGAAACGCGACATGTCACCAAGATTTCCAACTACAGTGCTTTTGCTCATTCACTCTTCTGTGTATCATATTAACAAAATGATGAGTGCTCAAACTGAGATATTCAAAATTTAATAACTTTAAAGAACTTTAAAAATTTTCTACAAAGATGCTCCACACTTTTTGTTGAAGTTGAGATTCTCCCAGGTTTCTTGAAAAAAAAAAAAAAAATCTTCCTAGTGCCCTCCAGTGTAGTTTCTTACTCTGTGAGAGATGAGACCTTAGAATTATATTGTTAAAAACATTCCTAATAACTTGTATAGTCAGGGATATAAGAAGGAATGCATATCAGGTTCCAGTTGGTCTTTGTCCAGAGAGCTGTATCCACGCTTGCCTAAGAATTCCCATACTGGGAGAACCAAGGTCTTCTCATCTCAGATTCATTCTCTAATTTACCAGGCTTTAGAATTCTTTTACTGGTATCCAAAATCACATGCACTAATAATCTTACAGTAGCATATGTGTCATTTCCAATTTTATTGTGTGTTTTAACACAATATTGTGTCAGAACAATATTGGTCCAAAGACCAAAGTGCTTTATTTTAAACTTCAATAATTGAATTTACTCACACTAAGAAACAATAGCTACTTGGAATTTAGCTTAGAATAAAACTACCTAAGTTTATCTTATATATTATTATAGATGTTGTTCTGTCACTTACCAAGAATAACACTTTTCTAATATACATACTCAAAGACAGAAATTGTTAATATATTGTCTTCAATTTTTCTCTACTGTATCAATATTATACTCTAGAAAAATGACTAGAAGAATACTTTTAAAAATCATGCAACTTAGAAGTGTACTTATTTTGTTTTCTGAGGAAATATAAATTTCAATAAATACACTTTAATTAATTTTGCAGTCATATACACAGCAAATGTTATTTTTGCTTCAAGGTGAACAAACTCTCTTGGCTGTTACTTGTGTGTCAGTTCCATGCTGAGGCCTATAATCCAAGTGCCGGAACTCCATGGGACCATTATATTGAAATAACTTAGTGTGTCCTTCTCTTCAAATGGAACGGAACTCTAGGCCATTCTGACCATTTAATGTATCCAAACCACCCGATGATTTCGATAGCCACTGGTTTGTATTTGTGTCCTGCTATAGTCTTGCCCCGCAGAATTTCAAATATTTTCTTGTAAATTATAACATTTATACAAACATGTTTATGTATTTACCATTATATGGAAGGGCCAGTGGAAGAAAGACCAACAAGTGCATCTTATTTCCACAATAAGACACTGGGCACATTAGTTTGTACTGGGACTTCTTTTTTCCCCATTTATATTAATATATACGACATATAGATGATACACATACATATGATGTGTATGTTATGGACACACACATATAGGATAAACAATAGTTATACTGAGCTTGAGTATTTTGTGCACATATATATCATGTCAACTTTACAATTTCTTTCTCTCCCCCTTTTAGTCCTGATTCTACCCTCAGCCCCCTGTAAAACTATACGGTGTGCATAAAATTTACAGGATTTAAATTCATATTTATTGCAGGGAAAGACATTGATCCCCCCTAACATACTCCCCTAAATCAAACTCACTTTTCTTATTATTATTGCCACTTTTATGAGCAGTTCTGGAGTTGTTTTTGTGTGTGTCTTTAATTATACTGTCATGGCTTCATTTCTGACATTAACTGATTCAAAATGTTTACATTTCTCTATAGTTCGGATCTTGAGTGCTCCCCAAAAATCTCATGTATTTTGAACTATGTGTTATGGGAGGCAGGGCTTGACTAGAAAGGGTGAGTGTTTGGGGAGAGACCTTAAAAACTTGCTGAGTTTGGGGATTGCCTGGGGCAGAACATTCAGGTGTTTTTTTGTTACCTCCTGGGGTCAGAAAATGCGGGAAAGGCACCCACCTGCGGGAGCATGGGGAGGACAACTAGCAGTTTGATGTTATCAAAGGAAGGAAGAAGAAACATTGTCACAGCTTCCACCTTCACTGGCATCTGTCTGCAGTGTAGTGAGCAGCTTTGCAGCCTCTGTCTCTGCCACGTCCCTTCACTGTTTCCAGATGCCCATGAATGGACTGTGTGAGACCTCCTGAAACTGTGAGCTAAAATAAATCTTTTCTCCCTTAAATTGCGGAAGTTATGGATATTGGGTAATTTGTCACAGCAAGAATAAAGTAACTAAGACACACTTTATGGTCCTTTGGCTGTTGGGGAAAAGCTGGATTCGGTGACTAAGCTGAATGAGACCACACACCATGATATTTTTACAAGCTGCCTTGCCATAGACACTTGGAAGTAGGATTCAGCATATTCTTTATTACATTTCTTAAAGCCACAAAAATTACTTTCAGAGCTGCATCAGAACGTCGCAAGAATGAAGAGATCAGTGTGCTTGAAATGAGGGGGAAGTGTCTTCTACTATAATAAGGGGTTTTTGGAACATTTGCCATATATTTTCATCATACTGTATGTTTTAATACTCAGTAAGTTTGTAAATATTGCCATCTATTTAAGTGTTTTATTTCTTCTTTGATACACACTTTAGTAAACCTAACTAAGGTTACTGCCATTCACCTTATTTCTAATCACACATAAAATAATCATTATTTTATAAATGTTTATAAATTATTGCATGATACAATGTCTAGTTATTTGAGATGTGCATTTTGTTTCAAAGATTTGCTTTTGAAATTCTGCTTCATTATTTGAAAATCATCATTTGAACAATGTTGAACATGAAGAAGGCAGCAATGATTTAAAAATATGCAAATCATGAATGACAGGCTAAAAAGAGGGAATGTCAGCTAGTGGATGGGAGAACTTCCGAGAAAGGGGTGGGCATAGACACTCACTGATTTCACACACCCTGTGTATCTGATGTGTTGTAGAATCTGGAATTCATATATTCACAAAATAAAAATAATTTTAAAATAATAACATTAAATACAAACATACAAAATACAAAAATGCAAATGAAAAAGTAAAAAAAAAATCAAATGAATCTCTGACTGAGGGATATAAGATTCCATAATTTACAATTTTCATGCAACTTGGTGTATGCAATTTTAGCAATCTTCTTTCCTAATTAATTGTTGTTGTTGTTCTTTCATGAATTCCAAATTCTATAACACATTAGACACATGGGGTTTGGGGAATCAATGAATGTTCATGCCCTCCACTTTTTCAGAGTTTCACCTTTTTCCTAGATGACCATTGCCTCTCTTCCTACCCTGTCACTCAGGTTGGAGCCTTTTTATGCCATTACTTTGTGGGTTTCATAAGAGGGAAAGTAGCCTATAGTTAGTCTTTTGTTTTTCATCTATTTTACTAAGCATTATTGACTTAAGGTGGCCCCACTTTTGTTTAATTGGTTCATATCTGTCTTTTTTTATGGCTGCATGGTATTCCATTGTGAATAGGTAATGCATCTTTTTTATTTATTCCTCTATGAATAGGCAGGTAGATTTTTTTAGATTTAGATATTATGAATTGTGCTTCTGTAAACACGAATATGCATGTGTCTGCTTGATATGTTGACTTTATTTTGGGGGGGAACATGCCCAGTAGAGCTACAGCTGGATCAAGTGGAATTTCTATTTTCAGCTTCTTCATGAATCTCCAGACTGCATTCCATAATGGTTGCACCAGTTTGAATTCCTGCCAGCAGTGGAGGAGATTTCTTTTTTCTTGTACCCTCCCCAACAATTGCTGTTTTCTGAGTTCTTTATGCAAAACTATTGTCACTGGGGTGAGATGAAACCTCAACATTGTTTTTATTTGCATTTCTCTGATGGCAAGTGATGACAAATTCTTAAACACATATCAACCATCAAAGCTAAAAACAAAGAGAAGAAATTAAATATCTAAATAGGCCAACATCCACCTATGAAATCAAAGAAGAGCCCAGGAGCTGATGGATTCATAGCAGAATTCTATAAAAAAAAATCAGGAAGGATTTAATACCAATTCTCACTAAACTTTTCCAAGAAATTGAGAAGAAAAGAAAATTGCCCAAATTTACTCTTGAAGCAAGCAGAACTCTAATTGCAAAGCCAGACAAGGACCCAACAAAACAAGAAAACTGCAGGCCCATGTCCCTAATGAGCATAGATGCAAAAATAGTCAATAAATTTTTGCCAAGAGAATGAATTGAGTCATAAACAAGTTTATACACCATGAGCAAGTGGGCTTCATTCCAAACATGCAGAGATGTTCCAACATACTCAGATCAATAAATGTAATACACCACAATAACAGATGCAAAGTGAAAACTCATATGATTATCTCAATAGGTGCAGAAAAAAAATTTGTTAAAATCCAATGCCCATTAATTATAAAGACTGAAGAAAATAGGAAGAAAGGGACCCTACCTCAACATTATTCAAGCTATTTACCATCATCCCTTTGTCAATATAATGCTAAATGGAGAAAGACAGAAAGATTTCGTGCTAAATTCAGGAATGAGACAAGAATGTCCACTGTCACTCCTATTATTAAACATAGGGCTTGAAATTTTGGCAAGAGCCATCAAACAAAAGCAAAGAATAAAAAGAATACAAATTGGAGGGGGAGGTGTAAAGCTATCCCTATTTGTAGATGACATGATCCTCTACATAGGAGAACCCAAAAATTCCACTTAAAGAGTAGACTAGAACTAATAAATAAATTTTGCAAAGTAGCAGGCTACAAAATCAAGATCCACAAATCAATATCATTTGTATACACCAACAATGAGACCAAAGAGGAAGAAATCAAGAACCCTCTTCACAAGAGCAACAACAACAATAGCAAAAACCTTACCAAAAAGGTGAAAGAGCTATACAAAGAAAACTACAAAGCCCTAAAGCAAAAGATTGAAGAGGATTTTAGAAATTAGAAAGACACCCCATGTTACTGAGAAGGAAGAAAAATGTTGTTGAAACGGCCATATTTCCAGAGCTAAAATACAGATTCAATGCCATACCAATCAAAATACCAACTACATTTTTCACAGGACTAGAACTAACAACTTTACAATTTACATGGAACAAGAAAAGACCCAGAATCTCTAAAGCAATTCTGAGCAACAAAGGGAAGGCTGGAAGAATCATAATCACAAACTTCAAAACACACTACAAAGCAACAGTGATTAAATCTGTAAAGTACTGGTATAAGAACAGACAAGAGGACCAGCGGAACAGAGTTGAAGATACTGAGCCAAAACCAAACACCTCAGTCATCTGATCTTCAATAAAGGGGCAAAAACAAAACAAAACAAAACAAACAAACAAACAAACCAAAACAAACCAAAACAAACCAAATGAAACCAAACCAAACCAAACCAAAATAAAATAAAACAAAATAAAATAAAAAACACTGGAGGAAAGACAGCATCTTCAACAAATGGTGTCGGGAAAACTGGATCTCAACATTCCAGAGAATGAAATTAGTCCCATTTCTGTTACTACAAACTAAAAACTAAAATTACATAAAAATGTATCAAAGAATTGGATTTCAAAGCAGAAAAACTGAACGTACTGAAAGACAAAATAGGTAAAACCCTAGAAGGCAGAGGGACGGGAGAGGGTTTTCTGAACAGATATCCATCCAAAACAAAAACATAAAACCCCCTAAAACAAACGACCCCATCAAGAAGTGAGCAGCTGAGATGAGAAAACATTTCTCAGAAGTACAACTGGTCAAAAAACACATGAAAAGGTGCTCATCATTGCTTCCAAGTTTCTAAAGATTTTTTAAAAATTAAAACACAAGGTGAATGGTTTGATTTAACTTCTAATAATTTTCTCCGAGTAATCTTGTACTCTGATACTTTTGTGAAGGGTTTTGTGTAAAACATTTAGTCTTTTTTTCAATTATTGAAATGCTTTGGCTGAATTTACATTCAAGATGAATGGTTTTGTGTATATTTTTAAGTGTTACTAGGTTATTTTTGTTTTCCTATATGCTTCTATGACCTGCTAATAGCCTAATAAGAGATATTTATATTAAGCATTTCATTTAAAAGCAATATATCAAATTTGTCCATTTTATGTAATATTTTTATATCAAACAAGTGAAGATGGCATGTAGATTTATGATCCTGATGAACCTTGTTTTTTCTACTAAATTACCTGCAAAACAAAGAAAACTATAAAAATACAACATTAATTTAAATTTTGCACAACTATCAACTTAATTACAGATTTAGACAGATATATTCTTAAACTATAAAAATAGATTTTACAAAAAAGGTTGAGACTCATCTTCTTTTTGGCATGAATCATTCTTCACATGAACACTTAGAACACAACACAGATTTTCTAGTTTTTGTTTGTTTGTTTAGTTTTGTTTGACCAGAAAAACTGATTGGAAATGGTCTGTGTACTAAACTACTAACTACAAACCAAGTCTGATTATCTGTTTTTCACATGAACTAGTAATATCTTTCCTTCCATCATTAATTAGTATAGAAAATGAACACTAAACACACACACGCACACATTTATTGAGATAACTTTTTGAGACTACACAATCAGTAATACCCAAAGGGAACCACTTTGGGATGTTTGCTGTTAAACTCTTAGAAATAAAAGATAGTGTTTTTGAGTATTGATCATACATTTACTTGCTATAAAACTACTATCTGAGGCCGAGTGTGTAAAAATTTTGCTGTCTTTGTAGTGTTTTTGAGAGTTCATTTGTTGTTATTGAAGACAAATGAGAGAAAAAGCAGGTAGTGAGAGGCTGGATGCTGGAAATGGGTGATTGAAGCTCATTATTTTCCTTCCAATGTGACCATTACATTGTTAGGGGAACACTGCTGTCTAGAAGATTTCCTGACAGACCAAAGAAGGGTCTAAGTTCAAGTTCCAAGCTTCACATGGGAAGTGAAGGTGATATCGTGGATGCCAGCATGTGAAAACTCCAAATCAGAAAAAGCAACAGAATTCTTGAGCGAGTAAGCCACTGATAGCTATTGAAAGAATGCTTTTGACTCATCGATTTAAAAATTAATTGTAGGCAAATTGTTTAAGGGCTTCAATTGACATCAAGGTAATATAAGACATTTATATCACCTGACAAGTCATATTTGAAATCCTTTCCTTTCTATACACTGAAGACAACAGTGCACTATTTGAAGATGCATGCACTCGTTTTGCAAATTCTGAAAAATTCCTATTTAACACAAGGTGTAGACATTTTAGTAAAGCGCTACATTAGGTCTTTAGTTTCATGCTATTTTTTAAATTTCATGTTTCACATAAACTAGAGAGTCACATTATTCTAGACTCTTGAAAGGTGTAAAAGCAGAAATTATGAATTATTGAAAATCATGCTGAATTTTTGAAAAATGTGTAAAATATTGCTGAAATGCACATTTCTGTAATCAGCGAGTTTGATTAATAATTAATTTTACTTTTGAGCATAATTAATAATATATTTATACTTTAAGCGCTTTTGATTTATTTTTTAACTATTGCATTTGTCTTAGTTAAGTCAGGTTTTCCACCTAGGTTTTGAAATGACTGAAGCAATTACATATAATATTCATTCATGACTTTTAAAAATGACATACATTCAATATTTTTTACAATAGTATTTTTCTTCTCATACATTTTCTCTTTCATAAAAAATTCAAATTATATTTATTAATTTACTTATTGTTAAAGGCGACTGGCTGTGTATTTTCACGTCTGCTTTGGTATAAACTTATATAAAAACACATAAATCCAAGAATATGCCTCCTTTTTTGTTTTTGTTTTAGTTACTGAGATGTTAAATAAAACACACATTACACGGAGGGCAATTATTATCTTAACTATAATTTTTCCTTTTTCTGTCCAAAAGTGTATTGTACCTTAAAAAGGTTTAAATTTTATAAACAAACCACTTCATAATTGGTAGATTTTTAATAAGATAATTATATGTTTATGTAAAGCTTACTATTGAGGCTTCTCTAATATTACTACTGGATTCAAATATAAAAGCTATAAATACACTAATCTATTAAAAAGAATATATTCCAATAATCATATGTCCATAGACATGATACTTGTGTGTGTGTGTGTGTGCGCGCGCACGCGCGCACACACATGTATGCTTGTTTATACTACTCTTACAATGTAACTAGTACATATGGAACAAATACTGGGCCACATATTCAAATGCTTTTTATTTTTACTAACATTTTGCTTCAATCTATCAGTTATTAAAATATGATGTTATAGCAGATGGCAATATTTGGAAGTTCAGTTAAAAGATTTTATAACATAATGTGGAATAAAAGTAATTAATTATAAAGTCAATTATTATGTTGAAACTGGGAGCATTCAAAGTAACCAAATACATTTGTTTGCATTATGTAAATTTTAGAAAATTTTTTTAATCATAAATAAGAAAATAATAGTTGTGTGTTATTATGTTTTAGATCTGAAATATGCCTTTAAATGCTCATGTGTTCAGAAAAGGGGCTTTTGAGAGCTGATTGAATCATGGGGCTTTAAATTTAACAGCAGATTCATTCATTGATGAACTTGTAATTTCATAATTTTATTGGAAAGAGATGGAACTTTAGAAGGTAGTGTCTACCTGATGGGAATGGGCAAGAATACCAAGCCCTACCATGCCCTTTCTTGACCACCATGAGATAAGGGACTTCCTTTCCATACGCCCTTCTGCCACGTTAGCTCTGTTCCTCATATGTCTAAAAGTAATGGGGCCAGTTAAAAATGGACTACAACCTTCAAAACCATGATCCAAAATAAACCTTTCCTCTTACACTTGATTTTCTCAAGTATTTTATCACAACAATGAAAACATATGCATGCTTGATTTCAAGTACCAGAAAATAAAACAAGCATCACACCGATAATAGTGTTTGAGCTTAGGTTTTTGTGAGTTACACTCCTGCTCATTAACTGTGTTTATGATAGTAATGTCTTACCTCACATTATTAACAAGCATAACAATGTGTAAAATATTACATTCACTCAGTATGTTCTGGCTGTAAAGAAAGTTGAACTGATTCTTTGGTTGAAAACTTTGAGTCAAAGGAGTAATGACATACACAGCATGAGAAAATTTAATAAAAACAAATATTTGGATATCACTGTCTTTATAATCATAACGTATTCCTTGTGTGATTTTGTCATGTATCTTTTAAAAATCTACTAAGGCTTAAACAAATTGTACTTTGGTTCACATTATTCAAAAATGCAATGGAATTACTCAACCTGAATGCAGTTTTTTATATTAATGGTAATATATCGCTGGGAAATAGACAGGTGCTCCCTGAGAGTTACATGGTGTCTAAGGACCATCTTTCCATATGGACTCTTTCCTTATGGAAGTAGCTTCATTTTTTCTTAGTTTTTAGAGCTAATACTAGCTCGATAAAAGGGAAGCATTTTGTAATCAATGGAAACTGTAGCTGTTAATATCATTAAAGTTTAATTTGGACAAAGATGTTAAAAGCTAATGTGTTTAGAAATATCTTCTGGCATGTTGCTGGCTTTAACAACCCAAGTATATTAAAAATGAATTCTTAATTGGATAGGCAACTGTTCTGCAAGAAAAATAATATGAAACATACAGATTATTTCTCTTCTTGCAATAGTACTGAAATAATAGTTGTCACAAAATAGTCTCTTAACGTCATGAAGGTCTCATACATAAAGGTATAATATGCTTGTAGATGAAATACAGATGTGACTTTTAAAAATAAAAGGAGCTTAGGCTGTGCAGAATATACCTTAGGAAAAATTATTTTACGTCATCTTATTAGTGAAATGTAACAATGAAAGAGATCATATTAATTTTTCACCTTCTTTAAACACTACTCATTGTATTTAAAAATGTAATTTTGGCAAATTTTTTCTCTGTCCCCTTTCATCACTCTCTACAATGACAGACCGTGTTTCTAGGCCTACTTCTTAGAATTACCCTTACATAGTGTGTTTGCAAATGCTACAAATCAATACATTTAGCAATAGTAAAATGTAAAAACAAGACAGCATTTAATAACATATATTTGATTATTTAAAACTTGTATTCATTATGAAAAAATGTTAATTCATATGCAATAATAAGCAATAACACCGAGGGTTTCTGAGAATTCGGTACTGATTTTTCTCTCGTGATTACATCTTTGAAAAGTTGTGACACCTGGGACGACAGTCAGGATATCGACATTGCCTGACAGAGCATTTCCTTCACCAGGAGAAAATCCCTCCTGCTGCCCTTTACGGTCATATGTGTTTCCCTCTTGACTACACAGCTTCCTAATTCCTGGTGATTACGAATCTCTGTTCCACTTCGGTATTTTTGTCATTTTAGAAATGTCATGTAAATAGAATTTCAAAAAAAGTAACTTTGAGGGTTGGCTTTTTTCCTCTCCGCATTTTTCCAAAGATTCATGAGGTTCTTGCCAGAACTAATCATTTATTCCCTGCTTCTGCTGACAGGTATATTATGCTGTCAATATACTCCAAGTTGTTTAACCCCAGAGTTATTGAAAAGTATTTAAGTGGTCTCTAGTTAGTAATTTCTAGTAAAACTTTTACACAGTCAGGTACAGGTTTTGGTGTAAAGACAAGTTAGCTGAATAGAGTTATAGCAACAGGTTTATAGAGACATTAGAAGCTCAGTTTTATGAAAATAAAACAAAACAATAAATCAATTTCTAGAGTTTGTATCCTGTTACAATCCCACTTCCAATTTATGAGTGATCATTTTTTGAACCCTGTCTTCTGGTGCACTCACTCTGGCCTACCATGTGATTCCAACATTTTTCAGCTATTCACCCGTGACTGAGCTGAGACTTCCTGAAACTGTTAACTATATAAATCTTTCATCCCTAAGTTGTGGGTGTTTGGTACTGAGTCACAGTGACAGTGACAAAATAGTAACTAAGACAAACCATGTGCTGTTGGTAGGTGAGGCCTGACTGAAAGGGTTGAATGTTTGGGGCTTGACCTAGGGGGACTGTGTCAACTTGTTGAGATTGGGGGTGCTCAAATCAAAGCTTTCAGGTGTATGTTGCTGATTTGCGGGTAGGAGCTGAGACAGGGGCACCCACCCTGGGTGCAAGTTCAAGTAGCAGTTTGAACTAAATAAAGGAAGGTAGAAGAAACACTGTTAAAACTTCTTTCTGAAAAAGCACAGGTGTAGCCTCATTCTACAAAGACCAGCTCCTGCCTCACTTGGCTTTCCATCTGCCATGCTGTGAACAGCTCTCCAGCCTCTGCTACAGGCTTCCCCCTTTACTAGCGTCCTGTAAATAGCCTGTGTGGGACCTTCTGAAACTGTAAGCTGAATAAATCTTTCCTCCCTTAAACTGTGGATGTTTGGTATTTTGTCCCAGCAACGAAAAAGTAACTAAGATATAGAATATTAATCAGAAATATTGCATTGATTAATCGATTTGAAAATGCAAAACTAGGTTTGAGTCCTTGGTTTAAGTTTTCCTTGGTCATAGAGAAGGGTCTCTCCTAATACAGCTGAATTCTATTTGCTAATATTTTATTTAGAAATTTCAAAGTCTATATTTTTGAGGGATATTTGTCTAAAGATTTGGTTTTAGCACTGTCTTTGATTTTCATTTTAGTTGGAATCATGAAGTAAGTTAAAGTGTGTTTTCTGTTCCATCTTCTGAAAGTGATTATTTTGAATTTCTATTTATTCTTTAAAACATCTTTCACAGCATTCTCCAGTGAAATCATTTTGGATAAGAAATTTATTACTGGTACATTAGAATTAAAAGTTAATTTTCCTTTATAATAATAAAGATATTAAAATATATGACTTCAATTTGAGTGAATTTTGGGGTTTTAGGTTTGCAAATAACAGGTCTATTAGAAGTAAGAAATGGGGAACATATCCTACATTATTTTCCAAGATACCTGCCATAATAGCCACTACTTCATTCTTTATATGGGTAATGTCTAACTTCTATATTTTTAGTTTTATTCTAGAGTATTAATTTTATAATTATTTTCAAAGAATGAGGTAATTGCATTTTAAAATACTTTTTTTTTACATTTTCAATTTTATTGATTTAAATTGTCTCTATTACTTTAATTCTGCTTCAGCAGGTTCTATGGGCCTCCTGTAACTGCGGGCCATAACTTTTCCAAGATGAAGGAAACTTTCAATTATTTCTTTTAATAAATTTTCTGTTTTTATCCTTTTCCTCTTGTCTGGTTACCACAAATGTGAATTTCTTTGTAGTTTTTCCCATGTCTTAGAACATATTTTTATTACACTACTGTTACTGGTAGTATTTGATCTCATTCTGGATATTGCAAATGACATACCTTCAGAGACAAATATTCTTCATTCTGCATGATTTAGTCTGGCCTTAGGGCTTTCAACTGCTCATTTGTATTTAACTTATAGAGTTCAATACTTCTCAGATTTTTTTCTTTTTAACTATCTCTATACTTCTGCTGAATTTTTTATTTATACCATACATTGTTTCTTAATTTCATTCAAATGTATTTGTTTTTTTCAGTACTGGGAATTGAATCTGGTCTCACACTGAGCTGCATAGCCAGCTCATTCTTTTAGTTTTGGTTCTGAGACAGCATCTTGCTAAGCTGCTAATTTGCCTAGCAATCCTTCTGCCTCAGCTTCCCAAAGTGCTGCGTGTATAGGCCTGTGTCCGGCGTAGGTAGGTGTGGTATAAAAGAGCCAGAGACATGAGCAAATAATGAGAAACTGCAGAAAGGAACCTTGAAATACTTGAAAAAGTATATACACTTTCCTATGAAACTGAAAGTGATGCTATCAGGAGCAGAGTGAACATTTTCCTCCTTGCTAGAAGAGAGAGTACCCGATGTCCAGTGGATTTCCATTGATGCTCCCTGGGCTGAGAGGGTTTGATGATTACTCTTACTCTCCTTCAAATGACCTTAGCTAGCATGACTGTGAAAAAATCCCTTCCCAACTGTTGGAATGAAAGTTCAACGTCTTACTTGATTTTCCATAGCATCACTCTGTGTAACTCTTTTAGTTGCACTTAGAGGAAAAAGAAAAAGCATACTATTTCATCTTTGTAGAAGTGTAATCTATACTATTGATTTTTTCATGATATCATAAGGTTTCCCTTTATATTGTAACTTATATACCTAACTTTGAAACTAAGATGTCTGACCCGGTGTTTATAGGTCTTTTTTCTCCCAATTGTGGTTCTGGTGTTAAGCTTTTTACTCAGGTAGTTCAGATAATAAATTACTACAATAAGTGTAACTTTGACTCATCATCATGTTGGCTGCAATTTTTGTCTTTTTTCTCATATAGATGGAAGAGAGACAGATAGATGGATCTAGCCCGCCTTTGTCGAGCAACCACAGCTTCATGTTTAGCCAAACAAACCCTGAAAATCCAAGTCCCTACTTGTCATCACTTCCTATTCCTTGAAACAAGTGTTCTTGTCATTCTGGATCTCTGAAATACCTGGACTAAGAATAATGTTGCATTCTGAAAGGAAGAAAGAGGTCTTGCTGTCTCTATTTTCAGTAACTAACCTTGCAATTGCTGAAGGAGCATAAAGATCTTTTTAAGTTTATTTCATTCTTATTGTGCAATTAGTTTTCATCTTCTAGCATACCTCTCGTAGACAACTGTTAGTAGTGAAGTGTAAAAGTAAATACCATGTCATACAAAAAAGTTTGTACGGTTCTTACATGTTTCAGAACAACTTTCTGTAGTCTCTTTGTACATATCTCACTATGTGTATTTGCATGAACCTACCTATGTAAATTCCCTCGTTCGATCACACAAAGAAAAACCATCAAATTACACATTGAATATGAATTTGCTTAAAATAAGTGGACTCTGACAGCAAAGAAATACTGTACTACAGCTAATACCAAATGGTAAACAGATCCATTACTCATGAATTACTATCCATGATCACAGGCTAGCAGGTGGTACCCAAAGCCAGCTATATCCTGCACATCATGGGGTAGAGAAATTATTCCCATTATTAATAAATGGGATCTTGTCAAGTTAAAGAGTTTCTGCACAGCAAAGGAAACTATTAACATTGTAAAAAGAGATCCAACAGTCTGGAAAAATATTCACCACCAACATCTCAGATAGGAAGCTCATAAACAGAATACACAGGGAGCAGAAGAAAAGGAAGCCTACCAAAATAAAGGATCCTACTGAAAAGTGGGCAAATGAAATGAAGAGGCAGTTCACTCACGGAGATGTTCAAATGGCCAATAGATACATGAAAAAGATGCTCAACATCTCTAGCCATAAAAGAAATGCAAATCAATACAATGCTAAGATACCATCTCACTCCAGATAGAATATCCTATATCAACAAGTCAAGTAGCAATCAATGCTGGTGAGGCTGTGGGGAGAAAGGAACTCTTCTGCACTGCTGGTGGGAATGTAAATTTGTACAACCACTCTGGAAAGCACTATGGAGATCTCTCAAAAGACTGGAAATAAATATCCCCTTCAACACATAACAGAGATACGTGTACACCCATGTTCACAGCAGCACAACTAACATTAGCTAAAATATGGAAGTCACCAAAATACCCATCAGCAGACCAATGGATACACAAACTGTGGTATTTATACACAATGGAATACTATGCATCTGTAAAGTCCAACAGCGTGGAGGCCTTTGCAGGCAAATGGAAGAAGCTTGAGAACATCATGTTTAGTGAAGTGAGTCAGAGGCAGAAGGTGAAACATCAAATAGTCTCTCTGATATGAGAGACCCATATCACAACTCTTATGGAACTTAAAACGAAAAACAAAGTTAACCAGGGGGGTAGGGAGGGGGAGGGCAGGATGGGTAGGAGAAGGACAAAAGGAGAGCGGGAAAGTCCTTGTCACCTTGACAAGATACGTAAGTGCACAAAATGTTCAACTTCATTGCAAACCTTAAATTTTGTGCTTATGCACATCAATAAAATGGGGTTAAAAATAAAAAAATAAAAAATAAACATTTGGCTAGTGTCTGATTATTGATATTCTGAAAAGAAACATACCAAAATAAGAAGAGCTACAAAAAAGGCTTCAATCAATTTACAATATAATGTACAGCATTACTATTTTGTTTCTTATAATCTTTAAATGATTTTTTTTCTGTGAGGTATTTTTGATGAATAGTCAGAAAGATACCCCGACACCTGACAGATACACGCGGATGAGATTGTACCATGGGATAACGATTCCTTTCCTGTCAAACTTAAGTGAATTGTTTTCTTCATCATCTATAACATTGAACGACTTAATTTGACATGCCATGCCTAGAGCTAACAGCACATAAACAAAGGTAGATGGCAGCAACCTTATTGGATTTCTTAACATTTTCACATACCCTTGATATGTTCTGAATCCTGTGTTTCTAGATTTGTTGGTATGTGGCAGAATTTTAATTTTGTTGAGGTAGCAGTTGCAAGGATTCTTTTCTCTTTGAGGAAAATACTTCAAATATTAGAATTACAGATTAAAGAAACTGACAATTCTACTATTGCACAAAGAGTTTAATCCCATCAGTATTTTAAGCCTACATTTTATAAAAGTGTATTTTATTGGATTTTCTTAGTATTACAATACTTGTAAGCTTCAATGCACATTGTGGCCTCCTCCTTTGCTTATGTTCATTTCCACAGAATTGATAAGAAAATATTTTCCTTTGACCAAAAGGTGCATACAGATTTTACAATTAGTGCATTCCTTGATCTCTTGTAATCTTTTTATTGCTTAAAAAATGCTGTAATAATGCTGCTTTTGTATATGCATTTCTGGTAGTTGCAATGTTCTGTTGGGATGAAATTGCTTGTCTGTGAGCTTTTTTTTTTTTCTGCAGAGGCTTATGTCGTTACACTGAAAGATGAATATTTATTTACACTTTCTACATACGATGTACACTACTTTGATTCTGACTTTATAGAAATTTCTATTATGTGATCATCTTTAACTTAAAAAATGCTTAGTGACTTCCAGTCAAGATGGTGGCTGAGTAACAGAGCTGCACAATGTCTCCTCATCAACCCACTTAAAAAGTTGAGAATTTAGTTAGAATAGTATAGTAGTGTGCAAGACAGAATAATCACATGCAACGTGGGGAATTGACATCAAATGTTTTAAAAATACATATGCATGAACATATAGATTCATAGGCAGATAAAATTATAAACCAAATCTATCAGAATGTTAGTAATCAGTGAAATGTGAGTAAATAACTTATGAAAGTTAAAATTCTGAAATAACTAAATTTGCATTCATATCTGTTACTTTAAATATACTTAAAGTATATGGTATAGATTTTTTAAGTTCATTTTTTTACTTGTCATACATTTTAAATTTTTTTCTTTTTTAATTTAATTTTCTCCATTTTATTGATATGTATATGTGCAAAATTTAAGGTTTATAATGGAGTTGAGCCTTTTATGCACATATGTGTCTTGTCAAGGTGACAAGGGCTTTCCCACTCGCCTTTTGTCCCTCCCCCATCCTCTTTTCCCTCCTTCCCCAATATGATATAGTTTTAAGTTCATTTATTGCAGCAATTCACTTATTATGTCTTTGATGTAAGTTTATCTTAATAAAACTGACTGGTGTAAAGACAACCTTGTGAATGTACAAACATGTACCTTCCAGTATTCAGCTAAGGCATTTGAAATTTAACTTTTCTTCTTCTTTCTCATATTTACTAGTCTTTTGAATTACATGTTTATAGTTATTTTCTAATGTGGACTGGTGGGTAAGGTCAGGTTTAGGAATATCAAAAAAGATACAGCAAAATATAGAAATAAAAGGAACTCTTGGCAAATATCCCAATAAAGGGATTGGTAGGACTCAGAGAAGAGGCATCAAGATTTGACCACTGTGGTCCATTTGAGCAATAGGAAGCTGAGTGAGAGTGATGACTTAAGTGAAATGATCCAGATGTGGAAGATTAAACTTGTAAAGTACTGTATAGTCTCTCTTACTTGGGAAACCCAGAACACAGAGATTCTATAGAACTACATGATGTGATAGGCAGAGTTGGGGGGAAGGGATGAGGAGGATGAGGGAGGGTCAAAAATGGGAAGTGACTGTAAAGTTGATATGATATATATGTGCACAAAATACCCAAATCCATAGTTAATATTATGTATTATATATGTATATTAGTAAAAAATAGTTGGGGAAAAAGATACTTAGTGGTTTCAGTGACTTTTGCAAAGAGAATTAGTTACCACTCGTTTCTGGCCAAAGCTAAAAGCAACTACTCATTTGCACTCATGGGGATTTTTGAGCTCTGTTACTTTTGTGAATTTTCTGAAATATTTTGTCATTGTTTTCTTAATATAAAATGATCTTTGGCCTAAGTAACAAATGTATAAGTTTCGGGAGATTAAAAATAAAATATTGGCATACTGTTTCAACTTATCCAGACTTCCTTTGTGCACAATGTGCAAACTTGAAATTGAAAAAAGAGTGGCTATGAGACAAGGCTGTAACAATACTTACATGTTAACTCCACTTGAATCATTTTATTTTAGTTCAGAATTTCAAAAGTATTTGAAAGAAGCAAGGTAGCACAGAAAAATATTTGCCAAATGCATATCATAAAACAGTCAATTTGTCATTGCCAACCTCTGAGCTATGAATCAATTTACTTAAAATAAATTGTCCCAGTGGTCACAGTTTGATCATCACTACACCTGATTCCAACACAAACTTGTAGAAATAAATTTCCATTAATAATTGATATGATCAAATGGGTATTTGTAGTGTGGGGCTTAAGAGGTCCTCCTACTCTTTGGATCCAAATTAGATTCATGTGCTTCCTGGTTATGTGCTTTCTCCATCCTTTCATTTGACAACCTTTGTAATAACCACATCTCTACTGTACATAACAAAAAGACAACACCAGAAACTAACCAGGCAACAACACAGACAAAACAACAAGAAAAAAAATATCTAAAATTCGGAGATCTGTGAAACAGACTTTGATTTTACAAACCTATAAATAATCGTAGATATTAACCAGTGCAACACCTTAATTTTATAGATGAACAAAGGAAACTAATAAAGAGAACTATTTAAAGCAAAATAGCATGTGGTCATGATAGAATTATTTTTCATCAGCATATTTTCCTGTACATCATCATTGTATAAATATTTATTAACATATATTTTTCTAAATTAGTCTTAAAATTGAGCTCAGCATATGTTTAGCGTAACCTATATGCACTCTTACTATTCAACGTGCATAAAATACAGACAGTTGCACTATTTGTGTTGAATTATCCAAGCTTTAGTTTTGTTCCCTATGACCCTGCAGGCGTCTGCTGAAGGGCAAGTAAGACCCACCTGGGCAGCTCGTACCTAACTCAGGCCAGCACACCTGCTTGGCTCCTTCTACTTACAGGCCTCGCATTCCCGCTGACTACAATTTTACTAATCCCCTGACCTCATAAAGACTGCCAGGGGCTGGCACGCGTGAGCAGCATGAAGTCAAATGTACCATATTGTTTAGCATCTGTTCCTAACTCCCCATGAAGTTTTAGTTGAGAGCGGCATTGGGCTGTCAGATTCAATCAAGTTGCTAGCGAACTCCACTCAGAGCGCTGGGCTCCATCTACGAACGCTCTCTGTATGAATGCACAGACATATAAAGAACTCACTTAGACAATGAAGATATTTAATGTTATACACCCATAGTAGCAAAAGAGAAGCTCTGTGACTTTACGTTGCATCGAGTTGTTTCATGAGCTCTGAATGGCGTGTTGCCCAAGACGAACAGTCCGTTCCTCACAACCACTGTCGCCTTGGCATTCTCTCATAGTAATTTCACTGAAGTTTTTGATAAACTCTTTGACTTTACTTCTTCAACTATTCTTTTATCTCATGTTCATCCAAACTAAAATATAATTTAAATATATTAAATACACTTTTCTAAACCATGCAATGCACCTTGGAATAGGACTATGCAAAGCAATACAAGAACAGCTACTTTATTAAGAATGCGCAATGCTTTCCAAAGTGGTTGTACAAATTTACACTCCCACCAGCAGTGCAGGAGGGTTTCTTTCTCCCCACAGCCTTGCCAGCACTGATTGCAATTTGAATTGTTGATGTAGGCCATTCTCTCTGGAGTGAGATGGTATCTTAGCATTTTGATTTGCATTTCTCTTATGGCTAGAGATCTTTTCATGTATCTATTGGCCTTTTGCATTTCTTCCTGAGTGAACTGCCTCTTCATTTCATTTGCCCACTTTTCGATAGGATCCTGTATTTTGGTAGGCTTACTTTTCTTCAGCTCCCTGTATATTCTAGTTATGAGCTTCTTATTTGAGATGTTGTTGGTAAATATTTTTTCCCAGGCTGTTGGATCTCTTTTTACAATGTTGATAGTTTCCTTTGCTGTGCAGAAACTTTTTAGTTTGACAAGATCCCATTTGGTAACAATGGGATTAATTTCTTTTGCTCTTGGTGTCTTGTCAAGAAAAGCTCTCAAAAAACTAGAAATAAATACCCCCTTCGACCCAGTGACACCCCTTCTGGGAATATATCCAAAAGAGGCCAAAACAACACATAGCAGAGACATATGTATACCCATGTTTATAGCAGCACAACTAACAATAGCTAAAATATGGAAGTCACCAAAATACCCATCAACAAACCAGTGGATACACAAACTGTGGTATTTATACACAACGGAATACTATGCATCAATAAAGTCCAACAGCATGGAGGCTTTTATAGGCAAATGGAAGAAACTTGAGAATGTCATGCTTAGTGAAGTGAGTCAGAAGCAGAAGGTGAAACATGGAATGGTCTATCTGATATGAGAGACTCAGATTATAACTCCTTTGGAACTTAAGAGGAAAGACAAAGTGAAAGAGGGAGTAGGGTGGGGGAGGAGGGAGGGAGGGGTGGGTAGGGGGAGGGACAAAAGGAGAGTGAGAAAGCCCTTGTCACCTTGACAAGATAGGTATGTGCACAAAATGCCCAACATTGTAAACTTTGAATTTTGCACGTATACATATCAATAAAATGTGTGGGAAAAAAAAGGATGCACAATGACTGTTATAGACGATGACTGATTTTAGGTTTTCAACACATTAACAAATTTAAATTCTTTAACATCTTTAATCTGCAAAGCGTTTATTCTGAAAGACACTAAATAATTTTTTCACATTTTCCTATGTAAAAAAAAAACATTTACATATTCTGGTAATAGCAATAGTCATTTGATTTCTCAAAAATTTATTTGTTTCTTAAGAAGTCTAAGGAAAATATTAATACAAATAAAATAATGGACATTGAACTAATCTAAAATAAAGTCATATATTGTTTTTAAATCAACCTGAAGTTATTAATAACCTAATATTTATTATTTGTTTGTAATTTGTGGTTGATTTACAGATCATTTATCAAGGCAATACTGACACTACTATTTCTAATTTAAAGTTTTATTCTCTGTCTCTCTCTCTTTCTCTCTCTCTCTCTTTTCTTTTTGAGACAGGGTCTCATTTTGAAGGCCAGACTAATCCTGAATTCACTATGGAGCCCAGACTGGCCTTGGACTCAAGGCAATTCTCCTGCCTCAGCCTCCCGAGTGCTGGGATTAAACGTGAAGTTTTATTCTCTTTTAATATGCACATATTTGAGTTTTTAGCATGTTTTCTTTTTTATGATTTTAGCTGAGCTAACCAAATGTTTTCTGAGTATTTCAACTTTCACATTCAGTCTCATAATATTCTTCAGTGGACGGCCTTTACAAGCTATCATATACATAAAATGGGTACAAAAATCTTGTCCTTCATTTTTTGAAAGTATAGTAAGGTTGTGTATAGAAGTGTATTGTATGGTGCATTTAAAATATTTTCACAATGAAGTGAGTCATTCAATATGAATTGGCTTTGAACCAGTATAAGTTAAGACTTTTATTAAAATTATTTTCAGGAAAATACTTTTATGCAAAAGTCCATTTCTCTACCATAAAGAGATGGGTGAACCCCTGAGATTCCATAGTAGCTGGAAACTGGATCATCTTCACGATGCCAGCTAATCCTGACACTTATGAAGTGGATACAGGCCCCAGCCACGAAGGTAGCAAACAGAAACTGACACAGTCAGTTAACGAATGTCCAGTTCTCTTTTCCTCATATAGTCCCTGATATTTTTCTGAGCTTCTTATTTCCATCCTGTCCCTATTCACAATGTATATTTATATATGTCATATATAGATATAGATAAACTCAATACTTCTTTATCCACTTACCAATTGATGGACACAGTGGATGCTTCCAAGATGTTATAACCACGTGTATGCACATATCACTGTAATATGATGTCTTTGCTTCTTTTGGAGTGACACCTAAGCATTGTGTAGTTGGGTCAAAGGGAATTTTTATTGTCAGATTTTTACAAAATCACAATACTGATTTCCATAGTGTCAGTACCAGTTTACCATTTTATCAACAATGGAGAAGGGTTTCTTTCTCCTCATATCCGTGACAACAAGAATTGTTTCTGGAATTCTTAATAAGAGCCACTTATACTAGAATGGCATAGAGTCTCAGGACAAATGGCAAAAAGTACTTGACTGCTCAGCATATTTAACCATTAGAGAAAATGCATTAAACTTGATTTTAGACGGGGAAATTTGTCAAATAAGTGTACTAGTACAGTAGTAATTATTTTAATGATTTCATAATAGAAAATACTTTCTTCTAGCATTCAGTGTACATTGTAAGCCTTCCCCAGTAATTGTTTTAGTTAAAAATGTAAAAAGCATCTTAAAAGTATTGTACAAACACTTGGATACTATTTTATGAAGATTCTGGAGATAGATATCCCTGTTGTCATAAATAAGTACTAAAACCAGAGGCAGTCGTATGCTCAGGTGGTTGGGATGGAAAGTTCTTCATGATCCAGAATTGGACTAAAAAAAAAATATATATATATAAGGCTGTCTTTAATTTTGAGCAATAGAAATTTATCAGAGTAAATTTTCAAGTAGAGCTATGTGAAGTGTTCCTAGGATATAAAGTGTGAACAGACTCCAGAGCTATCAGCAGGCAAACCATCTGGCACCTCAATGGTAACTATGCAGATCTGGCAAGTGAAAGAGACAGTCATTGCATTAACTTGGAATGTCAAATTTGTGACAATACTTCTCTTTCTTGCAGTGCATACTTACAACACGGTATGCGCTGGGAGGGGAGAGGGGGGTCAAGGAATACTCTAGAGGCAAACGAAGCTATTTTTCTTAAACCTACTGAAAAAACAGGGAGTGATTCTTGAATAATTAGCAATGATATATTGAGGTAATTCTATTTTCAGCTATTAGGTTACTTTAACTGTTACATGTTGTTAATTTGCAAATAACTCTATCAACAACTTTCAGTACTTTCCAGTTCTCATAGAAAGCAGAGCTAATAAGCTATCTTCCCTAAATAACATAATGACTTTTCTTTCAGAATTGTAATTGAGTATGTACAATGCATATTTAAAATTTTTGAAAGCCATAAAATTATATTACTGTTTTTATATTATTCACAGCAAAGTAACTCAATCCTATGCTTGTCTACTTAAAAAGCTCAATGATGCATTGTTTGTTTCATATTTGAAGAGTTTATTAAATTATATATGATTTATTGTTCATTATGATTTATAATTTTTAAATAAAATTCTATGGTACTGAGTATTGTGGAAGAAAAAGAATTATGATTTAAAATGCCTTCAGATAGTGAACAGATAATTGAAAAATATGGCATAAGTATATTGGTCTAATGAACTCATTAGTTGATATTTTTGAGTCTCTCGATGCAAAATTAGAAAGAGAAGAAACTATTTCAGTCTATTGAACATTTGCTCTAATTTACAGTATCTCGTGATGTTGCATTTATCAACATAACACTTTTCTCCCCCTACATTGTATTTTCTCCATAATCATGGTAGATAATCAGTTTTAAGCATATTAGTCAAAATACATCTTGATTCTGAACAACAAAATCAATTGAAGTTAATTTGATTTTCTCTTAGTAAAGTTCCCTCAGTAATTTTGGTGTAAGATAGGATTGTATGAACCTGAATTTTCATGTCTAGATCTTACATGGCTTCTAAAGGAAAGCCTGTAAAGAGAAATCGGGAGAATAAGAACAACATATTAAAAGGGAATGAGACAAGGAGACTCGCTCTTGGGAGCAGGGCCTCGTCCCTTAGGGCTAGGGACACCAGAGAAGGGAACGAACTCACAGGCACTAAAGCAACATACTGACTAATGCAGTAAGCAAAGGTGAGCTGGGCCGGGCTGACCCAAACGGGTGGTGAGGCAATCCTGGGACTCAGCTCTGGCTGGGATGTGGAGGAGTCTCCAGATGCCAGTGAGAAGTGACGATATAAGTGGCAGCAAGAGAAAGCAGAAGAAAGCTTGTCAGCTGAAAGGAGCGCCAAGCAGGTGCTTAGAGTTAAGCAGAGGTCTTTAGAGACTCACAGCAAAGAATGAGGGGGGTGTTTTCTAGAACATGTCATGGGTGACAAGCTATTGATTTTTTTTTTTAATCATTTGAGATCGGATGAGTGGTCTTTCTTCATAGCATGGTTTTTGACTAGAAACCTGTGTTTTGCTTTTAGTATTGTTGTATTATTCGCCTTCCTTCTTTTCTCTAATCAACCATTTATTAATCTAACCGATATTCATTGGTCACCTCCCATAGAGGGGCCTTTTGCAAGGGTGGGAACTAACCAAGTAAGAGGCAGTCCTTAGGGAAAGGCTCACCATCTAGATCAGGGATGGCAAAGCAAAGAGCTCATTACTGCACAGCAGGAAGCAGAAGCCATTGTCTAAAACTACACCCTACAGGTTTTAAGGCTAGATAAGCAAATGTATTTTACGCACAAGCAGAGTGTAAACTCACTAAAAGGAAGTTAGATGCTTACAAACTTTTCAATATCCAGTGATATGACAGACCGCGAATATCTTATACCAGTAGCTACTGCAATCTTACAAATGTTCGCTTAAGTCTCCAGTAGTACTCTCTCATCAGTACACACAGGGGGAGAGCTTCAGCTCCCAGGTTTATTTTGAGTCTTTGTAGTTATTTTATGATTCCAGTTAAATGAATAAAGTGAAAAAAAGAATAAAGTGAGCGCAGCACACTACATTTCAGTAGTTACTGTGACACTGTAGTGCCGCTTAGAGTTCATCTATGGATTGTCCAAGAGTTTAGAGTTTTATATCTAAGACTTCATTTAGTCACTTATTCCTGTGCGTTTGCATCTGCCTGTGCGCTAAGAATACATCAAAAAATGAATCGTCTACAACAATACATAGCATTTCACTTAGGATGAAAATGATAGCCTAAAAATGATCAATTATTTAAATTGTATTAGGAAGAGTTTCAGGGCGGGGCCTAAAAAGGGAAAAGAAGGAAGGCAAATAATGCAACAATTCTAAAAGCAAATTAAAAATTTTAATTTTAAATTGCAATCTATGTAACCCTAAAGAAAATATATTTCTGCGAATAGGAAAAAAAAATTTACTCCTAAAAAAAACTATGTAAATGTTTTAGCAGGCATATCTCTCATGATAATTTCAAGAAAGCAATTGCAATGAGCCATATTAATAATGAAATAAACCATGATAGACATACATCTAATAGAAAAATATATTATGATTTTTACTTGGTAAGTAGACATTTTTCTGTTGTACCACCTCCTGAGTCCCACAAGAGCTGTAATTAAATTTATTATATCTACTGAAAAGTAATAAATCTTACTATTACTAAGCTTGTTTTGTGATCTGAAGTTTTTATATTTATGAAAAGAAAAATGAAAAATTTACTAGAATTGTATGCTCCTTGTTTTTACTTATAAATATCATTAGATAATATTCAATACTTTCAAAACTGCTCAGACTTTCATTTAGATGGGCCTGTAGTGACACTGAAATTTCAAGATACTTTCTAGTGTTTGGGGAGATGGTACCTGTGTAGCTTTGTTCTGCAACGTCTCCTACAGGTTCACATGTTGGGATGTCATGGAACAACTACAGACTTCATGTCCTATAAAGAGGTGGGTTCTGGTTGGAAGAGGTGGATCACTGGGGTTGGTGCGGGAAGGAGTGGAACACTGGAGCTTGTCCTGGAAGCTACAGATCACTGGAAGAGAACCTACAAAGAGGCATGCTTGCCACACCCTGCCTCACTCAGAGGTGTTTCCTGTTTTCACGCCATGAACAGCTAATCTCTGCTAGGCCTCCAACACCTGCTTCCATCAAGGCTTGTGGCCCATGAATGGAATGAGACCTTCTGATACCGTGAGCTAAAAAAAAACCTTTCTGCCCTTAAGTTGTGGAATCAGGTACTATGTCTTAGCAACAAAAGAGAAACTAAGAGAAAACCTAAGAAAACATAAAGTGAGAAGTTACTGTATTTTATTAATACAAGCTAGAAAAATTTATGAACTAATGCTAAGCAATATGACAAATCTATGAAATATTATCACTAAGAAGAAATCTGTATAAAGGCTACATGAGAATGCTGTAGAATTCTGAAAATTTTTGTAAATTTTACACAATTTCAAAATTAAAGTTTACCATGAGCAAAATAATTATGGTGTAAAGTTAGAAATTAAAAGATCGAGACCCTATCTGAAAATCAAAAATAAAAATGGTCTGGAGATGACAAAATGAAAGTAATATTGAAGAAAGTATTTATGTAATAGTCAAGCCAATTGAAAAACTCTTGGAAGTTTTAACTGGTGGTTTTATTTTTTAATTTGGACCAAATATCTTCATGGGAAATAGAAGCCTTTAAATATAATTCCTCAAACCTGTGTGTGTGTGTGATTGTACACTCACAAGTGTAAAATATCATGCTGAGCATTTCATTAAAATCAAGGATTTACTATATTTTTTTCATTCAATCTCATTTTTCTCATGGATTAATTTGAAGAAACAAACATCACAAGCCAAGAAAATAGGAACATTTTTTTTAATGTTCCTCAGTCTTCACTGCTAACCAGACGAGTAGCTGCTATGAAACATGGTGTTTATTGGGAATCTATACAAATATTATATAAGTAAGTCTCATGCAAAAATCTTACAAAGGAAGATTCTCCAAACTTGGAAAGCAAGGAATGATCTTCCTAAACACCCGGCGTGTTGCATGGGCAATGGCTGAAAATGGATGTCTGATCTTTACAGGCATCAATAACCAAAGCTCACTGTTCAATGAACATCTACCATTCACCATCAACTAGAAGTAATCATTTAGGGTAATATTAATTTAATGTTAATGCAACATTAAGGATTAGGCATAAAATTTGAGATAATCTTGACACAGTTGGAAGACAAAAGACAGTGCCAATTTTTCCAAATGTATCAAATAATAACCTATGTCCTTCTGATGTAATTGAAAACTCAAAATTTTTATCTTGTGGTATTATGCACCCCAAGGTCTTCACTCTAAGCTTCATCACTAACCTGTTTCTATTTTTGATTTTGAGACAGGATCCCACTAAGACACTTAATTGCACAGGCTCTTCTTGAACTTGAGTCCTCCTGCTTAAAGCCTCTCAAAGTGCTAAGAACAGAACCCTAAGCCACCAATAGGCAGGAATGTTGCCCTCAGTGAGGTTTCCTTAACCAAGCAGAAGCTCCCTAAAATAAAGAATGCATATCCCCTGAGGTAAAAGGCTCCACGCAGTGGTATAGAATGAAAGCTTGCGGTTGGAGCATTCTGGTACAATCGGCAATTGGTAATCTGCTGACTCATGGCCCAAGTGGAATGCAGCACTAGGCCAGTAATTGCTCTCTCTTCCTCTTCTAATACTCTTTATATTTTCTGATTTTTAGGCCAATTAAGAATTGGCTGAAGAGGGGCTGGGGCTTAGCTCAATAGATAGAGCAATTGCCTACCAGGGTCAAAGCCATGGGTTCAAGTCCCCAAGACCACATAAACTTATGGTGATGCACTCCTATAATCCTATTACTTGGAAGGCCGAGGCAAGAGGAATACAGTGAGTTTGAAACCAGCCAAGGCTACACAAGTTCAGGATCAGCCTAGACTACAGGGTGAGAGTCTGTCTCAGAGAAAGACTAAATAAATAAATAAATAAATAAATAAATAAATAAAAAGAGTAACTTGAAAGCCAAATGGTCTGACTTCTCCAAGATACTACATTGTCATCTTCGGCTTCAAGATATTCCAGCCTACTTATGATGTTCCCTTGAGATCACCTGACTTAAGAATCTGGGGCTTGCATGCTCAGTCTCCAAAATCATGCAAGCACTTGTAAAATATCCATTAATACACACACTATCAACCTATAATCAACAGATATTATGTATTATATAATAGATATGTATTATTTTAATATGTATAGTACATTGTACAATATTAGAGATTTACATGGTAATGTGATTCCATTTTTATATAAACATTCTATTATCAAATAAATTCAAAATTGTCATTTTAATAATGACACAAAAATCAAATTGTTGGCTAAAATGAATACATGCATAAAAGCAGTTGAGTATGTTATGTGTGTATATATATATATATATATATATATATATATATATATATATATAAAATGGAATAAACATGTAACATATCTAATATCTAATTTATTTTTTTCATGTATTGTTGAAAACTTCCCAAAGGTGTTTTGACTTGATTTTACACAGCCTAACAGCCTCTATCTTTCTGGAAGCTGACAGCTTTCTGCGATGAGCACTCACTTGCTTTGTGCTGTCTTTGAACATTGCCAATGTCAATATTTGGATTAAAGAGATGGGTAGGTTCAGTTACTCAGACTTTTAAACTACAGCTCTTTTGCTTATCTTGTTCAACTTTTAATTTCTGTCACTTAAAACTGGGTAAATTCTCTCCAAGGATGTGATCTCCACAATCACATCACACTGAGGAAATCTTCTTAATAGACCTTTGAATGTACATTAGAAAATCCATTGAATTTGAGTGGAGAACACTGGTAATTTCATGGTCTGTCTAGGAGATGGTGCTTTACCTGCCTTTCATTGGCTAATGTAGAGCATTTCTTTAATCTTTGATTGTTGTATTTTTTGTTAATTGCCCATATCACAACAAAATCTGCCTGCAAGTGATTTTCTCATTCGTTATCCATACCTTATAAATGAAAATATAGTATGCACTCATACAAGTGGAAGACCTGGCTGAGGAGGCACATCAAGCGTGAGCCAGGTGTTCAATCAACACACATGTATTCCAGTTCCTTCTGTGGTCATGCTAAATGATGTCTTAAGGAAATAACAATTCAATTAACATACTTAATATTAATATATATATATATATATATTGTTTTATACAATGCATCTAGAAGAGAAATTCATTTATATCAAAAGGAATGTAATACATGAAAACATGGAGAAAAAATGTACCAAAACCTATAAAACAAAAAAATTAAGAATCTGTGTGATTACACACACTTTATAAAAGATCTCTATACAATTGTTGAGAAATTTGAGCCACTTATTATTTGTTAATTATAACATTTCATATCTTTAGCCAATGGTTTATTTTACTTGAAGTTACTTTTTATCATAATATTAATAATTAATTTTATTAAAATTTGTTTATTTACAAGGTTTATTGGAGCGTCAAATCTAATTTTAATAAGGACAGTATAAAACACTAATAGGAAATAATGAAATAAAAATTAATGTTATTGATTATAAAATTATCTCAGTAATGATTACAGCAGGAATTTATAAAACCTTTCACAATTTAATTTTGATTTGATTTATAAAATGTTATAAATACGACATAACTAGATAATTATAAAACCAGACCGCTTAGATATTGATGAAACTAAAAAAGCTTGTGTATTGAGTATAAATGTATGTAGAAGTCTAAGCTAAAAACTATTATCCTAATAATATAATTTTGTAGTTTTGACAGTTTTGAAATTATAAACAAGCAAATTGTAAGATGGGATGTTATTGAATAAATGTGACTGCAGAAATGTATTTAAGGCAGTTAATAATAACCAAGAACATATAGTTTAAACAGCCAATAAATTATCACTGTGGTGAGGTATTCTTAATATCAAATTCACAATGACGTTAGAAAGGCCCCCGTAAAATTCAAGCCATGATATACTTCTACAGTAAAACAAGGAAACAATGCAACGTATTCCACAGGTGTGCCAGCTGTCAGCCTCCTAAAGAAAGCTGAAGTTGGAGAGAGGAAGGATTTGTAATTTAACCACAATATGTCTAGACACAAAATACTGAAGATCAAGGTAGGCATTGTGTATCGCATCTGTACCTATATCAATAAGATGGGAAATAAAGAGACCGTCTTATTTTTGAAAGGGTCAAATTGCAAAAGCTGTTTATAACTTAGGGGAAATATAACACGAGTTTTTGGAGAACACTAAGTAGCTGTCTGATCATCTGAAATATGCTCAGATCATTCGCAGCAGTGACCAAAGCAACAATAGAAACCGGAGTTATCTGATAATACCGACAGACATCAATGAATTGTTTAGCCAAATAATACATTTCAGAAATGTTGGTTTCAAGAATTTCTGCAATAAAACTCACCTGAGAATTAGATAATATGAATGTAGTTATAAAAACCTATGTGTGTTTAACCTGAACCCAAATCCTGCAGTAAAACCTTAGTTTATTAATTGAGAAATTATGCTCTGCCACGCTTCGCAATATGACAAATTGTATTATAGATTGCAGCTCAGGAAAAACAGTAGAAAAATTCAAAAACTAAACAGCAAATTTAAGAGAAGTCAACCCCCAAATCTTGGAAATAAAAAACAGAGAAAGCACCACAAAAACTCTAGCACTCCACAATGGGTTTGCCTTTGACTTCCTATGATGTCTCTCTAGCACCTCCTATGATGGGGACCTACTCTTGTGCTTCCGTCAAGGATGAGGTCCAATGTCATCATTTTGTACTATTTTGTCCAAATTTTATATATAGCATTTAATGATTTTGAAATAAATATTTTTGCAACAGTGAAAAAATTAATACAGAAATGTCAAAATCTTGTGCATTATTCAATAAGATTAGCTTTGTTTCAAAAGCTAATGCTAGCATTCCTGCATTCTTTAAATTAAATTAATCGACCATGCCTTTAGTGCTGTGTGTGTCCAAACAGATGCAAATATTTCACTATAATTTTCTATATAAGCACATTAGTCCTTTATTCTGGACAAAAATATCTAATGGAAAAACTATTTCCTATATAAAGTTTCTAGTGTTTGATGCATTTTAAAGCATTAATGGCAAAGTACTATAATACATATTAGTCCATTATTGATCTTTATGGGTGTTATTTCCTGATACATACATATATGTGCAATGTATTATTAATACACATGATTTTCAATTGCTGAGAAATTACTACTGTAAAGGTTAAAATGCTTTTATCTTTTCCAATTGATGAAAATCTTAATATAAAATGGTAGCCATAAATAAGTATATTGATCTTCCATATAAGATGTAAAGGTACCTAGATATTCACTTGATACATAAACACTCATACACAGAAACAAACACACATCCACACATATGAGTGCTAATTTTTGCTCTGAAGTAGAAAAAAATTCCTCATTTTATTAGTGTGTGTACACGCGCACACACACACACACACACACACACACACACAGTGAGCTTGAGTCTTTCGTGCAGAGATATATTGTGTCAACATTATAATCTCCTGCTCTCTATCTTTTTGGTCCTTTCATTACCTCCCCCATTCCCCTGACTCCCACTATTACAACATTTGATTCTATAAAATGTCTGTATTCTGAGTTTCTTATGTTAGAAAAATCATGCAATATTTAACCTTTGGAGTTTGACTCACTTCACTAAGAATGATAGTCTCAAATTGCATCCTACAAAAGCTTTTTCGATCACATTATTTCTGGCTGAGGAGGAAATTATACACTTTATTTCATGAGAAAGAAAAGTAACTGTACATAAAGTTAAAATAGTTAATTTTTCAGCCAGGCAATTAAATTCACATACCTACCATATAGAATGGTCCGTGAGATATGCCAATTACCTGAGTGCACAAAGACAGAGATGTCTTAAAGTGACGACAATATTTGTGTTTCTTACAAGGACACGTATACTAAATAGATCTGATTATGAAAAAAAGAACCTTGCTTTTGAAAGAGCTAATAGAATATAGTACAGTCTTATTTTTATTTCTGTTCTTCTAGAACGAGGTAACCAGATATGCTCTGTTTCTTTGGGGGGATTGGATAGCAATTTTCCGACCTCAAAATCTCCCGCTGCAATGAAGCCTTTGGATCCTTGTTCATTCCCGCTCTCTGCTCCCTTAAGAATCTGCCTCTAGTCACTTCCTGAGACTAGTATTATCATTCCAAGTACAATAAAGGAAACTAATATCCAGAAGGATTTAGTATTGTATCAAATATCTTAGAAATGTCAATGCCAGTCAATGAACTCAGAGCATCTAATAGAAAAGATGGTGCTCTTAACAAATTAGCACTGCTGCCCCACACAAACTTCTGAGGTTTGGAGATTTAAAAGCTTTCAAAGTGAACTTGAACTTATTGACTTTTTTGAAAGAAGTCTAGGTCAATCATAAGCCATTCTTGGGAAGCAGAAAGCTCAGAGGTAAATTTTGGCTGTACCAATTCAAGGACCATGTGTGGAAACGTTGGCCTTTGCCATTGAAGGCTTCACGCAATTTCATTTCGATGACCTTAAATAATGGATTCACTTTATACTCATTATTCTGATCCTATAGCCATTATATGTAACCTTTCAGTATGAAATGGCTTCCCATACACTTTTGCTACTGAGAAAAAGAAACAGCAGCTGTCAATGAGTATTCTGTTCCTAATGATAGTTTTGTTTCCCATTCATTACCGTGTTTGCCTTTGGAATTTAAAGATGAGGATTATAAGACAATAAGTTGAGTTTAACATCAAATATGAATTACTCTAATCAAATCAGACTTCAGCCGAAAATTTCCTAATAGCAATCTACGCACTCTAGTGTATGTATCAATATCTAATCATAAAAATCAATGCATATTTGTAGAAGACAAAAGCCTTAATATTTTGCTAGTAATGATGTATTTTTCAAAGACTCTAACTTAATGACATTAATATTAAGTTCATCTGTCACTTTTAGCCGAAAAATCTATTTTCTGTGGAAAAGTGACTTAACTAACTGTAATTAGGTATATATGAAATTAAGTATATATGAAAGCAACAATAATAATGTCACTACCATTATCAGTAAGACTTGAAAAGTGTTATATTTTATCATTTCGAGTTAATTCTTATGGAATAGACAAGAGAAAATAATCATTGCTCTTTGGTTGCTTATGGAAATATAGAAGTAGAAAACTTTGAATTTAAGCCAAAGAAGATCCCCACAAATTACTGGAAGAAACAGAAATATTCAGCAAAGTTGCCTTTGTAACTTCAGTATATTTTTGTAAATTTTTCTATTATTAAATTCTATTTATTGCTGTTTACTGAAACATTATATTGTGTTTTAATGAGAAAGTATATGCATAGAAATTGCCTATCCAGTTACATACAGCCATTATAATTACCTGATCTGTTTTTTTGTTGTTTTAAGGGTTTGATGGATTTTTTAAAACTCATGTTTTATACATTTAGGGAATTTTAATTACATATCATTACATAACATTAGTTACATAGGTCATACATGAAATTTAGAACACGAGCGTTTGATGAGGTTTTTATTTTAGTAGTTTGATTAAGTCTTATGGCTTATTACCTTTGTAAAATCTATAAGCTTAGAGGCACTAATTATAAAAATATAGAATTGTAGGGAACATGGGTTATTTTTAAAATACGCAGCAAATGTCAAAACAATTTTTCCATTTAGATAATTAGAAACTTACATACTTACTCAACAATTTTAAAGAAATTTCTTTCCTCTCCTAACAGTAGTCCTTAGAGAGTTATCAATACTAAATAACTTAGATATTAAATTATTATGAGGGACCTGTGACCAAGCAGAACCTTTCTATAGCTACTAACCTTTTTCTCTAAAAATATAAATGTAAATATTGTGATATTCTTTGTATGAATTGAAAGTCCTATTATATATTAATTTTTACTCCTGAATCAGAAAGCTTTACTGTTGGATTTTCGTCTTGAAAAAACGTATCAATCACTGGAATTATTGAACTTTTCTAAATCATTTGAAAAGTTGGACATCAAAAAGTCCTCAATTACGTGTTGTTTGGACCTCTTTTGGATGTATTCCCAGGAGGGGTATCGCTGGGTTGAAGGGGATATTTATTTCCAGTCTTTTGAGAGATCTTCATACTGCTTTTCAGAGTGGTTGTAGGAATTTACATTCCCACCAGCAGTGCAGAAGGGTTCATTATGATGGCACCCTATACTTCATTTGATCCTTTAAAGCTGATGTATGGAGGAAACAAATCTACAGGTATCCTTAGCGGTGTACTTCAATGATAATGGCACACATGTTCATCAATTGTAAAAATGTGTGACTCAGATGTTGGATGTTGACCCTGGATGACGCACTGTATCTAACACTCAATGCTACCGTGAAACTCAAAGTGCTCTAAAATAAAACTATTTAAGGATTATGAAAATGGTATTTAAATATTATTTAATTTGCCTTTTTAACACACAAGTTAAGTGGAGCTTATCCATCCATAAATCATCACGGCATTTATGGACATGCTTTGACCATCAGGATGCCAAATATTTTGTGACTCCATAGAAAAATATGCCCACAAATGTAAATTTATTAAATCATTGTATTACTCAAGATCATTGTAAAATAGAAGATGTAACAAGTAGAAAAGCATTCTTTCTTAGCTTACTGTACCACTTAATGTAGTAAACATAAAAATTAAAATGTAATTTCTATGATTTTTATTCAATGACTAATTTTATTAATCCCATTCTTATAAACACTATATTGCACATAAACTCTCAGAGTTATCTTATGCCATTTGTTTCAGTAAAATATATGACCAAAAAGTTGTACTTTGGACTTGACTAAAATGACTGAATTTTTCTTTATCAAGTCAAGGAAAGAAAATGTACTGCGGAGCTAAAACTAAGCATGAAAGATTTCATCAGAGAGAGACAATTTGTCAGAAAATTACCAGGAGGTACAAACAGAGGGGCTATAATGAAGGCAGTCTTGCGACATTAACTGTATCATTCACTGTCGCAAGCACTGTAGTAAATCCATGCACACCACTCTGAGGGGCATGCTGCTATAACTCCCCTGCAGAGAGCTCACAGGGCCCAGAAAGCCATGACCTTCTCAGCTATAGGGTGTAGGCCATAGTGCGTGCAGTGAGGGATGAACTGGGCAAATGAACATGGCAGCCAGAAAAAAAGAGACAAAATCTATTATCCAAATTACCAAATTACCCTAAGAGTGGTCCCTTCCAGTGGCCAATTAGCTATTCCTCAGGAAAATAGGATCTAAGAAGTGAGAAGCTTGCTGCGGGATCACCAAAACTAAACAGACTTTCTGAAAGTTATCATTTGTTTTATAAAGAGGACCTTAAAAGTGTTGTAATATCCAAATATTAAATCTGATGTCCATTCTGCCTAAGTCAGAATTATAGTCGTGTTTGGAATTCCCAGAGCAGAGTTCACCAATCTAATTACTCATTGACTGTAGATTTTTCCAGTGAATTAATAATAGTTTCAAGTATTGAGTTGTCTTTTGTTCAACAAGTTGAAAGTATAATTAAAAAGTAGTGACACTGAGTTTACATATTTAATGGTGTTGTATCAATGCACTGAGGTACACAGGGAAGTACAAATGAAAGCTATTGAAATTATTTATTTTGACTTAGTTTGAATAATAATACAATGTTGTAGCAAAAGCATAGAGTTTGAAAATGTAGCCTAGGGTTCTAGGTTTGTTCACTAGTGTGACCTTGGGAAATTTCATTTCTCTGAGGATATGTGTCTCATTGTCTACTGGGCATACAATATTTATATCATTTATCATAAAATTCAATTATGTCTTGTCTGTAAAACATACAATCTTGCCAAACAAACTATATGATAACTAATATGGCCTTCTCATCTTAAAGCTTTATAATAATGTTTATAATTCAGGGTGTTGTAAGAAATAACCTATAGTACAATATCTCAATCAGGTAGTACTATAATAAAATACTCTGGTCATTAAAGATAATCCAAATGTTTAGAATCAAGAACAAAAATCTCTCTAACATAGAAAATTTTAAGTGTTACATTTTTTAAGATGTTAAAAAATCTGATTTAGACAAGGTAGAAAGGTTGCTATTCAATAACACTGGTTTTCTAAATCAATAGTTTCAGTGTCATAAACCTGATGGTATTTGAAAGACTGAACTACTCTTAGAATGAATGATATTTAACAGACTAAACTCTTAGATATTTTAAACTGCTTTCTTATCTGGTCATTCGATTAGAAATCCATCAGATTCTTTATTATCCCTCAGCATTTCATGGAAATAGGTTTTGTCTCAAAAAATATTACCATAAAATAACTTCAATTACTTATACCTAACAATGCATGAAAATAATATTTGTCATTATATTTATATGGCTACAATTGAGTGCTTAATATTTGAATTTTAAAGAGATTTTCCTAAGTCTTAATTCATTTAATATTTCTGAGATTACTGTGAGATCATCACTCACATTCCCATTTTGCAGATGAAGAAATTGAAGCTTAGGAAGGTTAAGTACCTAGCAGAAGGTCACTCACCCTGCTAAGCAGCTGGTCATGGAGTGAGTTCATGCCATGAGGCTCCAAAGCTCCTGCCCTCAACTTCTAAATTTATCATCAATATTAACAAGATAAGCTCCCCACACATTTACTTATTTTTATTAATGCACACCTGCTGAGTTTATGCAATATGTCAAGTATTTTTTTTTAATTTCCAACATCCATAGAAAAGCTCAAGTCACTGGGTAGATAAAGGATCTTTAAAAACAGAATGGTAAAAAGCACAATAGCAAGCTCTCCATTCCAATTAGTATCCATGAGACACACCTGGAGCAGGGCTATTAATTTCGTTGTTTTCATTACTAAAACAACCTAGTGTAGTAGATAACACTGTATTATTCTGTAGAGAAGTAAAGCCACCATTTAAATAACTTAGTGCAGGTAGCAAAGCCAAGAATATAATAGGGAGCACTTGGAAAGAGCATCCAGATTCTAAAGTTCCAACTAGTGCTTGATGATTAATTAAATTAATAGTGGTGACTGTAACAATGGAAGAAAACTAAGGAAATCTTAGTACTGAGAGAAATTTTGCATGCGAAAAGGCCCCACTGGCAGGTAATAGAGACTCAAAGTTTTCCCGCCCCTGGTTATATAACATTATTGAATATAAAAATAAATTCATCCATGTTCTTAAATTTTTGAACACACAAAGTAGACCTGGATATATTTGTGGAGTTTTCAGAGAAATTAAAGCTTATTAGAAAAGCACATGGTTCGGAACTATTCTTAGATTGATTTCAGTTCTATATTCTACAGTAATTCCGTGAAATGCAAGCAGCAAAACATCCACATCAGCCTTTGCCCTCTTTGATTACTTGAATAAAATTCTTCCTCTTCTCTCGTTTCCACCGTTATTGACCCCTTTTTTTATTTCCTCTCTCTCTGTAACTGGAGATTATTAACTAGTGGAGTTTATTTTGTGTAGGGTATATAAGTGTGTATATATTTTATTTTTTAACCAAAGTAAGATTAGGAAATCGCAAATATTCTACAAACGATACCAGTTTGGGTCAACGTTCTTTTCTAGGCAAATACATCTCTCCCTTGATTTTAATTGTTTAAATGATGAGAAATTTGGGAAGACATGTCTGATGGTGATGGACTGGGGGACCACTCGATGTAGTGGAGAGACTTGACACCTAGAAGCAAACAGTTATTTTCTTTCACTCTTGAAATTTAGATTTCTTTTTCTGGAGGGATCAGGGAAAAGCAGGGCAGAGTTTCTGGTGCTTTATCAGTAATCGACAGCCCATGAGCCAGTGTGACTTTCTTCAGGAAAGATGAAGTGCAATAATGTAAAGAGAGTAATATCCAACTCTTCTTGTATATGTATGGGGGTGTCTAAAAGCATAGGCTATTGGTTGATTATACTTATTAATTACTGTCCCAGCTAAAGTTCATGGCTGGGACTTCATGGGATGCTACTCTGACTGAAAATACCTAAGTCCTTTGAAATTCTGGGACAAAATGGTTCATGTCAAGAATTGTGGCTGCAAAATGATGGGTGTTTGCACCACAATTTGTAGGAAGGGATGACTATCTGACAGACATTGACCACTGTTTAGGGCAAGCAGAATTGTAAAAGAATCAGAGAACCACGTATTCTGTAGAACTTCATGTTCTGTCTAGTGAACGGGAAACAGGTAATAAATAAAGGCATGCAAAAAGTAACTATGATGAAGATGCTAATAAAAAGAAAAAAGTTTCAAGAAAAAAAAAGAAATCTGAAACCTGTACTTACTTCACAATTAAGCCTCTTACATATTTTTGTATTCACAGATTCTAAGTCTGAAGTGATAATCTGCATTCAGAATAAGGATCTAGTCTTGATAAACAGAAGACCTGGCTAGGTACATGAACACAGGAAAATTCATTCAAAAGTACTGAATAAAGTCCGAAAGTTAGAAAAACAAGGGCAACATATTGCAAAAGCAAATGTCATTTTGCCACTTTGGGTAAATTGACACTGCCTATAAAATGCCCCTGAATTATGCTGAAGATTAATAAAAACTTCCATGGCACAAAAATATGCAATATTTTATTTAACAGTAATTAGATAGAGCAGAGAACTTAAGATTCAAAAAGTCTGTAAAATGTGTACAATGTCATACTTTATAAAAACAGTCTTTTAAAATTAAGCTTTATGAAATAATGAAAATATGTACTTTAAATTTTGGAAAACTACATTAAAAGAAAGGAAACTATGCTAGAAAAAAATGGAAATAATCATATGGCCCTCAGCTGTAAAAAAAAAAAAAAATAGCTCACAAGGATAGGTATTCCTGTGGACACACTACTGGAGCTATGTAATAGAGAGAAACAATGAAACGAAAGAAGAGGTGACAACTAAAAACCAAAGTGATTGTCTTGTGGCTTTCTCTCTTATGTTGTTCTTTCAGACATTGATAAAAAAGGATCCACATGTATGTTGGGATGTGTTTGTGTCTGTGTTTGTGGGTCTGTGCATGTGTGAGGAAACTAAATTATATTGATTCTGGTAAATGTATAACTTCATGTCACATTACTATAACAGAGGGAGGATGCCACACTTGAAATTATATGCAGGAGGACGACAGATATTTAATAATCCAGATATTTAATAATAATATTCTAAAATATTTCCACCGTTTAGTAGGATGGTTTGTCTATCAATGACAGAGACAAAGAAAAGAGAGTTTAAGTAGATGATGAAAGACCAAATGGTGGGAAGATTAGAAATGACAGCTAGTAACAAGGTATCTAGTTAAGCCAAACATGATTTCCCCCCTATTGTTGAATTAATTGAATGTTTCAGTTATTACTCACATCTGGGTATTCTTGATTTCTAAGTCAAAACATTCATAATTTTGTTCTTCCCTTTTGCTAAGTGTCCTTATGTTCCCATTCTTTCTTTTCCTAGCTAGCACATATAATAGCCTTATATCATGGATTGATGTTAGCAATTTTAGCTTGATAATCTTGTGACTGACATAATTACTTCACAGTAATACCAATTTTCAAATTTTGAATGTTGAGGTAATAATATAGAACAAGACTTGAACCCAGGATGAACACTGCCTCAGTAGAAAGCCTGAATGGGGTAGAATGTAAGGCTAGCCCATTAACATTGAAACACAGAAATATTATACCAACCAACCAAACAACCAACACAATCTAATTGGGCTCTATTGATCTTGGTGGAATAAATTTGAAAGATCTCCCTGTTTAGCTCTTCCTGTAGTTATCAATTCTCCTAGCCAGGAAATTATTGTTTATATCTATTCTATGTCTTTCAACTTGCGGTATGAGCTCATTTCCTTTTCTTGGTCTCTGCAGCTGGGTATCTCAATAAGCAGAGTGATTTTATTTTTCACAAAATGAAAAACAGAAGTTAATAAGGTTATATCAACCACACAGATCATGTGCAATATTGGTCATAATGATGGACTCCAAGAAGCATCATAAAACAAGTTGGCAGCTATCTTTGCTGTGCAGTAAAGACAGTATTTTGATAGTAATAACATTCCCAGTTTGCTCAAATAAAAGATGTTAACAGCCACACATTCCAAGTATTGGATGGCCACAGTTATAGCAAAAACGCAATGCATTCTGGGTAGATCAATAATACTCTCCAAACAATTTACACATCATTTCTGTGTCTTGTAAAGGTATGGCAACTAGCATTTTGTATTTTCTGTAAAGATGAAACAAACACAATGTTCTAGTGAAAACATAAGATTGATTTTTTTACTGCTATACTGTAGGAGGATTACAAATTATTTCATACTTATCAAGTACATATAGCTTAATCTACAGGATTCAAGACAGAATTAATCTGAAACAATTTAGATAATTTTGAGCTTCTATGAACAATTATGAATAACTGCATTAGAACAGAGTGTTACTTCACAAAGTTATTTTGAACAACAATTAAAGTTCATATGCCCATTAATTTTAACTATATGAAAGTACCTTATATGGTTGAAGGACAGGTTTTTTCAATTACTAAATGATAAAATCATGGTAAAGACCATGCCACAAATCAAAGGGAAAATGTGAAGAAACAATACCTCCTTATCCCAAACACTGCACTGGCACTTGCATTTGGGCCGAGGTTCAAATTAGATACCCGTGTGGGTGACAGAATCCCTGAGGCCTGTGACTATCCGAAGGGCAAACATGCCCTCCCGCACAGGTGATAGTTTGAATGATTTCCCATGAACGGTTTACTAAGCCTTAGAACCTATCTAAGACCAGATTTAAGGACTGTGAAGCATGCAATAATTAAACATTTAGTTTATTTTTCTAATTAACTCAAATATGCCTGAGAAATTTGCACTGCTTGAATCTGAAAGTTGTAGGATTGTGGTTCCCAGTTAGAATCCATGCTTTCTGGATTGAGAAACTGGATCGCATTTTTAAAAGCTCTTGACAGACATATTTGGATACAAGAAACAAAATTATGGAAAATTTAATATTAGGAGATAACCATGTATTTTAAAATGTTAAGAAAAATAAAAATGAAGATGTTGCTCTAAGCAAGTGATAATTTGGTGATAGTTAAGACAGCACAGAAGGGTCAGCAGAGGACAGACATTACCTGCACCTATGATAAGTGAATTACTAATGCAGCTAGTCAGGGAAGGTAGGAGCAAAGCTCAGGGGGTGGGATCCCCAGGAAGAAAACTAGTGTCATCCTATTCCCAAGTGATGTGAGAAACTGAGAAAAAGAGAAAGTTCAAGTATGTCATTAGGGAAATCCCATAAGCAATTATGTGTCCACTTGCCTCCAGCTCTACCCCTAGCCACCACCCAATGGCTCACCTGCCTGCATTCCTAGCAGTGAACAATGAATATTTACCCATCCACACTATACAGTCTTACTTTCTTTCTAATCTTAGAAACATGTTGGCTCTTGTCAAGATTTCCTAAGAAGTGCACTTCACAATTTGTACCATATTGAGAAAAATGGAGTCATTGCTCAGCTCATCTTTCTCCATGAGCTTAAAGTGATTTCACAGTTAGTTTTTCCTCTATGCTAAGGGAGGCCAGCTGCCCTCCTAAAATCCTTTTGCCCAGTGAGTGAGGCCCTCCGCTGGACTTGCCATTTGAGATTCTGTTCCAAGCTAGAATTAAGTATTAGCAAAGTAATAAAGAATTTTTTTTTTTTTTTGCTAAATCAAGACTTAAAAAACAACAACAATACAACCAAAAACGGCCATAGAGGCATATCTCTGAAGTTAAACAGTCCAATTTAGTTTCACACTTGCGGATGTAGAGGGTAAAAAAAAAAAATTAACAATGTGGTCAGCACCTGGGAAAACTGGGAAGGTCCCTTGTGTCTCCATAACGGTTAAAAAGTAGAATAGAAACACATAAGAATTTAGCCAGAAAATAAAAATGACAGTGAAACTAGACTTTGCTAAGGTTTAAGCAGTTTTTTTTTTTCTTCCCCAGACACGCTGTGCACAAAGATTCATTGTATACATTTAAAAGACAAAAATCTAATTCATCATTAAATACACATCTTTTTACTAAAAAGTTATTCTTATTTTTTAAAGTGGTTTTACTTAGAAGCAAAGGCTAGAGAGTGAAAAGCTACTGAGCGAATCGGCCCTTATTTATTTTTGCAAAAATTATTTCACATCTGCTTTACCTTCCATTCACCAAGTATACGTGTTGATAGAATGGGGTCACCACTGGATGATAATTATAAATCTTAGTCCACAGAGACCAGGAGAAATTCCAAGGTTTACATTCCATCATACAGTATGATATATTGAAAGCATATATAGTGGGATATACTCTATGAGGACTACTTCAAATATTAACCTAAATATCTAAAATAAAATCATTTCTTAATTTTCAGCTATAGCAGCCAATATTGATATTTTTGTTAAAATTGTCTAAATTACTAATAAATCAAAATGTTATATTATGCCATAAAATTGTTTTGCACCCTTAAAAGATTATTCATTATGTGTCATGAGTACAAAAAACATTTAATATTTTCTTAAAATGCTATTTTTTCTCTAAATTTAAAGACGTATTTGTAAACATTGAGATGAATACTTTGAATTGAAGTAATAAAAACAATAGCATTGAACTGTCTTTGGACACAAAGCAATAAATGTAAAATCATGGCAGTACTTACCACAGTGAAATTCATAACTTTCAATATCCATATTGTCATGGCTAAGTTAACTATCATGGTAACCAACAGCAGAAGGACAAAGAAGTACAAGCACCTCTTTCGCCATCCATAAATCCCCACGGGATACAGCTGTGCGTGCTCAGTTCTTGGCAAGTGGTTCTGTTGTGTTGCTAGTATGTATTGCTCTCGTGTCATCTGGAAAGGAAGAAGCAGCAAGAGGAAGAGGAGGAGGAGGAAGAGGGATGGAGTGAAGGATAGAAGGAGGAAGACGGGAGGGAGGAAGAGCAAAGAGAAGGTTGAAAAAGAAAAGAACAAGGAAGGAAGCGGAAAGGAGAGTGGGGAAAGGAGAGAAAGCAAGACGGAAGGAGAGAGAGAAAGAGAGAGAGAGAAATTAAAAATAAGAGCCGTGCTTTTATTTTTTGTAAAGCAAAAGATACAAGGTACATAAGAATAATAGGTAGTGAGTGCGAGTGCCCAAATAATTTCTGTTGTGTAATTTCTGTGGCACAAACCCCCTTGTATCATGGTTATTGATGTAGTCCGTGAGAGCAATTGAGCTGATTTCTGTAGGTGCACATTATCTGCAAGTAGTGTCAACAAGAGGTTACACTCTCGGGTCTCTCACCCCATGTCCAGGTACCAATTACCCACCAGTGTTGTCAACCTCGAAGCCTGAGTAGATAGAGACCAACTGCACCACACAGCCTTTCTGTAACCCTCTCTATTAATACAAAGTGTTTAGTGCATGTGTTCCAATAAAAAGTGTTTTTAAAAGAATCTAGCTGAAGAAAGCATACTTTCAGCTAGAACCATATTTATATTGCCAATTAAAAATTTTATTCAGAATGTTGATGATTATTATCGTTATATTATGAGTTGCAAATTATGCTTCTAATATATATTACACTCTGTATTTTCTACCCCACTATCTCATCATATGATATAATAAGAAGTCAGTTGTTAAAGAGAAAATATAATATCCCTTGGTAACATATAAATTTAATTTCTAAAAATTATTCTTACAAAATAAATGCTTTATTTGCTGCCTTATACAACTATAAATAAAGATGAAATTATAAAATATCATAGGTTAGGTATACAATTAAAAATTTGTCTGATGGCTAAATTTTCTATTTTATAAAATATGATCACATGGAAGGCTACAATATTTCAGCTTTTGGGGTTATCACATGAATTTTTCTTTTCATATTCATCAAAAATTAGTATATAAATAAAATGATTATAAATAACTTACACAAATATAACACCATTAATAAATAAAATTATCTTATAACCAATATAAAACAATATTTAACATAAAACATTTACCTTAAATTATAGTTATTATGTTTATTTATCCAATTCTACTCTAAATAAAATGTTGAAATATTTAGAAAAAATTTAAGCTAGTTGATTTGAGTATTGCTGTTTTATCATTTGAGATCTGAAACTTCAAGTTACATTAATGTACTGTCAAATATTGTTTCTAATATTTATGACTGAATGATATTGTACCTCACAGACAAAAGTAGCTGAGTAAGTTAAATCCTTTTAAATAAACTGTAATGGCTAATGAGAGTAGATGTTAGAGGAAATTCTATATTATAATTGCCTCTTCGTTATTATTAAGTTATTAATTATTAAGTTCTTTGACACTATCCATAACGCTTCATTTCTTAATCAGATGCCAATTCGATGCAAATGTATCACCCATGGCCTGTTATGCAACAGAAGCATTATGAGAGACGCCAATGTCCCAAGGGTTTTACTTGGCCCAAGGAATTAAATGGAGAATTTGTAGATTTGACAGGAGTATATAGACAAAGTAGAACATCCAGTATCAGAAGACAATATAAAAAATTTCCATGGACTTTCACAATTTTGAAGAAAAGTAAGAGCTGGAGAGAGGAGGACAGGAGCAGGGACAGAGTAAGAGGGTGCCTGCATCCTGAGGACGAGAGCTGCTCTTGAAAAGTAGGAAGGCAAAGGGTGTAAATTCTGAGCTCATCCACTCCTTCTAATCTGATGTTAAACTAAACTTCTTTTGGGGGATATTGTTTCCATTTTGACATGAAGGTGAGAACTACCATGCCAATTCAGTCTCTCTTCTTTAAATTTTTGGCGTTGAGTAACTTTTCCCAGTAACAGAAAAGTAAATACCATGCAGTAGTTGAACTATCAGAAAAAAATCAACACACAATTCTAAATGACTGAGCAAACTACCCTAAATTAGAAAGCTCGCAATCATTGCCTAAAATGTTAAATTTTAAAGTAGTAATCATATTCATAACTATATTGATTCCTTGAACATTATGAAAATTGTGAAAATAAAATAGATTTTCTTCACTAATTACTTATTGTCATTCTAAAAATATTTAACGAACATAAAATTGTAAAACTGTAGGTTGAGTATTCTCTATTCAAAAGATGTGGAACAAGAAATGTTTTGGTCTTAGAAATTTTGTTTCTGATGTGAAAATATTTTCTTACATAATGAGGGAATAAAATTCAAGCCTAAAGTCAAGCTTCAATTATGTTTTCTTATACACACAACCTGAAGGCAATTTCATAAAATATGGATAGTGTATTTTTCTTATGAATGTACTCATCACGGGAGGGCCAGTGTGTAACTTTTTCCTTTTGATACCAAATTTGATATCAAATTTGGGAAATTCTGGAGAATGTAGATGTTCAGATTTTGGGATTAATAATTCTGTTCAGAAAGGCAAAGTATGTTTCTTGCAGCAAAGGTATTAGAATTTGCTAAGAGACAATATGATTCAACTAAGATGTCTTTTTGATCTACTCTTATTTTTCTACCTTCATCTATGATATAAAATAAATGCTTCCAAAATCTTTTATCTGCAATTCTTTTACTTTTCAGGGTTTTATACATCTTCTGACAACTTAAGAATTAGAACTTCCTTCATCTTAGTTTTGTCACTCTACTTCACACAACATTTCTGTCTACAAAAATATTCATTAAAATTAAATACTGTCCAAAACCCAGTCATTTTTATTTGATACCAAGAAAATTATCCACATTTTTGAACTAAGTTATTTATCATGTGCCGACATTATTGTAAACATGTTAGGCAAATATCTAAAAGACATAAGGGTAGGCAAAAACTTTCTTGACAAGACACCGAAAGCAAAATAAATCATCAACATTAATAACAAATGGGATCATGTCAAATAAAAAAGTTTCTGCACAGCAAATGAAACTATCAACATTGTAAAAAGAGAATCAACAAAAATATCCCATTAAACGGATTGATTGGATTCAGAGAAGAGGCATCAAGATTTAACTACTGCGACCCATTAGAGGAATAGGAAGTCGGGGTAGAGTGGTGACTGAAGTGAAATGACTTAGGTGCGGAAGATTAATATGTTAGACACTGTATCGTTTCCCGGACTTGGAGAACCCCCAACAGAGACATTCTTTGGAACCACATGAAGTGATAGCCGGAGTTTGGGGAAGAGATAGGGAGGGTGTGGGAGGTTTGAAATGGGAAGGGATTGTAAAGTCGATATGATACATATGTGTATGAAACATCCAAATTAATTGTAGATTGATTATATATATATATGGTGGGGAGAAAAAAGGGAACCAACAGACTGGGAAAAGATACTCACCACCAACACCTCAGATAGGAGGGTCATAACTAGAATATACAGGGAGCAGAAAAGTAAGCCCACCAAAATAAAGGATCCTACTGAAAAGTGGGCAAATGAAATGAAGAGGCAGTTCACTCATGAAGAAGTTCAAATGGCCAACAGATTCATGAAAATATGTTCAACATCCCTAGCCATAAGAGAAATGCACATTGAAACATCACTAAGACACCATCTCACTCCAGAGAGAATGGCCTACATCAACAAGTCAAACAGCAGTCAGTGCAGAACCAGAGTTGATAAGAGACAGATCAAGAAGCTGCGCTATACAAAATGGAGGTAAACAGAGAGGTAATTATTGTAAGCCAGTTCAGAATAACATGAATCTTATTGATTCGTGTGCTGACCTGGAGAAAACACACCGATATATACACAACTGACAATAGCTATGCTGTTGTCAAGTTCATCGATGCCTGGACCGGAACAAGTGGTACTGAGAATTGCCTCCTTCTTCCGGCACTTCCTACAACCTCAGTGCTGTGCGCTTGCTCCATTTGGGTTTCCCTTCCTGAGACACGGAATACCCATGGACCTTAGTAGAATCTTTTCCACCATCTTTCTATTTTCTCAACAAAGTTTCATTATTTGTTTTCCGAAAAGGAAAGTTGAAGAAAACTAAGTCACTGCCATCGATGTGGTATCTTTTGGATATAGAGGAAAAGCTAAAATAAATTAGACTTTCTTATCAACTAGGAGACCAGGGATAAAAAGTTAAAAGTCTCTACAATGCCTATGAAGATTATTTAAAATCATAGCTGGCTTTCTTAAGAATAAAAGTGAAGCTCTTAATGGAATGCCTAATTTCTTTTGCTGCAAATAATGTGCATTTTCTAAAAATAATGATCACAATGCATGCCATATCTAGTATTCTTTAACCTATTAGAGATAGATTTGAACACTTCAAAAGTGGCAATAGAAAATGAGAAGTTTGGAGAAACATTAGTAAATAGTTAATTAAATCATTAATAAAGGTGAGTGAAAGGTCTTCAAACTGCACAAAAGCTACCATACGCTCATGTTATCCTTAGTCTACAAATTACCTGTATGGCAATAAAGTTGAAAATTCGACCCAATGTTATGTTGGATCTGATATAATTGTTCTTTTAAGTGCCCCATTTAACCATGTTACGATACTAGCCACATAAATACCAGATACAATTCAGAGGGAAAAGCGCATAGTTTGAAAGGTAGCAACAACATATTTATTTCTCTCTCAAACTAGTCCGATTCTTTAAAATAAAAATTGAGCATCCAATTTCTGCTCAGACCTGTTCTCCTTGTTTGGGGAAATCTGGATATAAGAGAGAAGCACATGTCTCTTGGGCAGTAAAGAGAAAATTTTGGAAATTGTTTTAATTTCAGATTATGAACCTAGCACTGGTCAAGCTGAGACAGCGATACGCAACAACTTTGTGACCATAAAAATTTAATCTCAGTTCTAAAACATCTTACATTTCTCACTGGGGCTGCTTATATTCCAGAACACGTGATAAATTAAGTTGGTGTTACTGCTCATTACGTGTTGATCATGTTAAATTTAACACAAAAACTGCTTGCTGTGAGTTCAGACAAGGAATAGAGCAAAGGAGACTAAATGCAGTCCCTGACATCCATGCTGAACTGCAGTCCCTGAGCGGCCGTTGTGTAGGGCGCGTCCGGGCGTTGGGCGTCAGCCACAGCCTCTCCATGCCCCACTTCCCCCATCTCTCAAATGAGCATACATTGACTTATGTAAGGCAGACTGGGAGTTGGAAAATAGAATGTTAAAGTGCCTTTTCACTTAAATAGCAAAACCATCTATTTTTAAAAATACACCCTTCACGCCTTAGCTACTTATTAAGTACTGTAGAAGTATTTGTATTAGAATTGAATTTTAAAAGACACGAGTGAAATATAATTTTAAAAATGCTCAAGGTGTCCACATTATGTGGTGTGAACTCTAAACACAAGTGTGAACTCTAAACTCAAGAAAAATATTTTGCTTGCTGCTCCAAGAAAACGAGTCTCTGAACAGCTACTACTGTTGTGGGAGATTGAAAACAATACACAGCTACCTAAACCTCACTCTATAGATGATATTTAACTTGTCAAGGTACATTTCAACATGACCGTGGCAAAAATTTGCCATTTAAGAAAAATGCCCATGTAGAGGATGGATTTTTTTCCAGTTGGTTTATGAGAAATACTGTAGTCAGGTTTTACGGCATAAGAAAAAAAAAAAAAAAAGTCTAGCAACTGAGTTTCAAGAATGATCAAAAAGACCAGAGTCAAATGGCTTGCCTCTTGAGATAGAACATGCAAGATTCTAGCCAAGTCTAAGAACAAATAGAAGCTCAATTGAGCATCCCAAGGGCCATTCATTTACAGATGAACAGAAATTCTATTACAGCATTGATATCTAAAAAGAGAATTTCAGTGATGCAGTAGTTATTTGTAACTTGTTTTACATATCTGATGTGTCCTAAAATTTACCATATTTTGATACAAACAACTTATTTAATATGTAATTAGATGAAAATCCAGCCATTGTTTTAGTATTTACTACTTAGGTAGGAACTTGGATTCGGACTCCCAACGTGGAAGTAACTCAATTCTCAGACCTGCTCTGCACCGTGAGTAGAAAAATTAGCCATGAGAGAAGTTTGGAAGGAGGCTGAGATCTTCAGCTGCTCAGAGGTTATCAAGATCAACAGCTAAAACAACCAAGGCAGTGTGGGGTCCATTTCCATAAAAGCCCTGAGCAGGAGACTTCCCTCAGCAAGTAATGATGCACATGCACAGAGGGGGCACATGGGAAATCTTCAAGGAAAAACAAATTTGCCAAAAATAAAGCAGGAGGGCTTAATCTCCTAAGCAGAAAGTCTGCACTATGCAAAACAGTAGAGATCAACAAGAAAATGTATCTGAGGAAGAATAGTAAGAAAGAGAATCTGAGAAATAATCCAGGATCCTAGATTTTATTCTCACACCAAGGAGAAAAACTTACTGTATCAAGGAAGCTGAGGTGTGGCCACTGCAATCTTAAATTGATTACACCTTCAGTTATAAGAAAAAAAACTTGTAGTGAATATCCAGGCATGGTATTCAAAATAAGCTTTCACCTTTGAAATTTTTTATTTTGCAAATTGATATACATTATTTATCATGTCTTGAAATTTGTTCTGATGTAAAATTTTTCATGTGTAGCAAACTCATGGTAAATTTGTTTTGTATTATCTCATTTTTGGAAATGAGGAAAAAGGAGACTCATGATGAATATGTTTTAACTTAACACATACTAATTTAAGTAAATTAAGCAGAAAACACCACAGAGTTTCAAAATCTAACCAAAAGAGGTTTTTGTTTGGTTTTGTTATTCCAGCGATGAGGACTGAGCCAGGGCCTTTGCATTGAGCTACATACCCAAGTTTATTCCTCTTTTCTTTCTTTCTTTCTTTCTTTCTTTCTTTCTTTCTTTCTTCTTCTTTCTTTCTACGACAGAGTCTTACTAAGTCTCTAAACTGCTTAGGCTGGACTGTAATTTGTGGTCCTTCTGACTCACTTTCCCAGGTAGCTGGGATTATAGGAACTTGCCACCACACATCATGGCCAGCTAGTTTTTATTCATAGAATTTATAAATATGAACTATTTAGGTGAGAAAAAGCATAGGAAAATCGAATCTCTTGAGTTACTTAAATAGTAAAAGAAAAGGTAAAGGCCCACTTTAGAAAAGGCAAGTTAGATGCAGAAAGGAAATGGAGACATTCAAAGACATGAAGGAGGGAGAAAGAAACCTGACTTGCCAGCATAACATGCCACTGACACAGGTAGACCTCTCCAAAGTGCTGGATGGAAGACCCACTGAGCATGAGTCCTGATCCTCGCCCCTTGCTGGAACTTCCTAGGCCCATTTAGGAGGACAGAGCCCTGGAATAAGGTGAACACTTTGTGCATCCCGTCTTATACTAACCCTAAACAGACACACCTGTGCAACAGGTACAACCTGCCTTTACACCAAAGGTACAAGAGAAAGGATTCACATTATGTTCTTTTATGTGCCAAAATCAACTTCCTTTCAGGGGAGGTGTTAAGAAACTATAAGAATCCCTGGCTATGTTGCTAGCTGAGCAGCTCTTGGAGGATATGTTGCACTGTTGAGTTGCATCATGGTTGTTTCTTGTCTAAGCTCACAGAAAGACTATACATCCCTATTGGTCGTAAGCATGTTGACAACACAAAGCACAGAGGTAGGCACCCTATAAATGGCATATAGAAATTAAAAAGTTTCCTTATGGATTACCTACTATCTGCCAAACATTTTCCTGGAGGTTTTTAAGATTGAATTCTGCTGAAATTCAGTTGATTCTTACTGCAACTCATAAATAAAGGGCACTCTGGGAGTCATTCTGCTGGCGCTTGGTACATCACTATTACACTTATGGCTTCATTGAATAATTTAATGTATAACTGTCACCTGAATGGATGGGTGGGTGAAAGTGTGTAGAAAAATATACTTCAGGCAATCAAAAAAAACGTATTTAAGGGTGTGGGGACAGGAGATGGAGTGCCGCTTTTTAAAAAATCCTATCAAAGAATAACAGACATACTATTTTTTTTGTTTGATAAATGGAAAAGCTATGACCATTTTATGTAACTAATTATGACAGATGACAAAGGCAGGGCTGACAGAGCAGGCTTTTGTAATCAACAATCTGTAAAACTTATCTAGAATTGTAACATGAAACATAAGACCCAGTTCTGATTCTGTAGTACTTTAAATTAGAAACCTTCTAATTCACTTTAAGTCTATACACTTAAGCTGCTTAATCATCATTGTGTCATGGGCTCTATTGGTAGTTCCTCTCAATTTAAAGTAATTGTAGTAAGAAATGTAATAATGTTACTGATGTTCAGATTCTGTGTTCTATTTTAGGGGTGCATAACTGATTCTTTTTTCTCATTTTTTTCACATATATCTATTTTTATTATTCTCATAAGCATTCGATTTCTGGGCTCATTGTGTCACATAAAAATGATATTGCATATTTCCAACTTGGGTCTTATTTATTATATCTACTGCCTGGCATGAAGAACCCTATTCTCCACATATAAATGCCATCATGGTTATTCCTATATGAAATAAGGCCCTGCTAATAAGAGCTTTTTCTAAAAGGTGTAGAAAGAAAAGTGAAGGCAACAAATAGAAGTTCTTGTCACCTTGGTTGACACGGTGAACAAAAAATAAACGAATGAATAAATAAATAAATATGATACATGGTAAGTTAAATGTTCCTAAGGAGTTATGTAACACAAAGCATAAAGCAGAGAGAGAGAGAGAGAGAGAGAGAGAGAGAGAGAGAGAGAGAGAGAGAGAACAGGCAGCAATTTAGATAAAATAGATTAAGAATTCATTCACAACCTGAGCTTTGGGTCAAGCCAAAGAAAGCTTGAAGAAGAGCTATTTATGAATTGGGACATGTGCATTCAAAAGGAGGAGAAATAATTTCATTGTCATTTCCTCTTCGTGACCTAGTGGAGGGCAAGTGAGTCTACAGCAAGGAGACTGAATGTCAGAGAGAGATCAGAGAATTGAGGAATGCCAGGTCCAGTGAGGTACTGAAAAGCGTAGTCTTCCTCAAGACATTTTCCTTAATGATCGAATGTAAAATCGGGAAGCATTTTTGTATTCTTTACCATTTTCCTCCCCAGCTCATTTTGCGCTTGATGGTAGCTATTTCCACCTGGCATTTAATATTTACTTATTTGTTTTCCCTTAATTCTAGTAGAATAAAAGGTATATGAGGACAGAGCCTCTGTGTTGTTGAGTTCTACAACTTTCCCAAGTTGAACAAGTAGGTATTGATAATTTATTGAATGGTAGGCCTGGTGGTACAGGTCTGTAATTCTAGTATGGTGAATCTAAGGCAGGAGTATCGTAGAATTGAGCCCAGCCTGAGTGATTAGCATATTTACTGAGACCCTGTCTCAACATAAAAACTAAAATCTGGACTGGGAATATAGCTCACTGTAATGGCCTTATATTTATTCTACAGTAACACAAAAACAAAAAAATTAATAAACAAATAGTTTTAGCCCTTATTGATCAAATGATTACATTACAGATTGATTGTGTATCCATAAGAACTGATTAAGTAAATTTCTCATTTCTCCGTTCCTTTTGACATATATGGTCATCAATAAGAATATAAGATATTATGGTGAAAAATAGAATTTATGAAATCTTAGATTTCAATTTCCTTCACATGCAATTTATTTAAATGCTTTATTTTTAAGACTCATTTCTTATCTGTTTACTCACTAAACCTCAACATAAAGACTAAAGGAGGTAATATGAAACAATATCTAAACATAATTATAGATACATCAAGATTTACTCACCATTTAATTCTGTCAGGAAACATTTTCTATGAAAAATATAAATACTGAAAATTTCTGAACCAGAGTAAAATTGTTTGTTGTAAGCCAAGAAACAAAGCTGTATAATTTAAATAACCTCAGGGTTCACTTTCTAGAGGCTGTCAATATTTCCCTTCCCCGAATCTGAAGTTTTATGGAATTTTGTTTTATTAGTATGTACATGACAAGACTTTCAGTTAGTATAAAGTGCACAAACAGAAAAAAGACGGCTGTTATGATTGTACAGATACTAAAATAAAGAAACTAATTTAAGTACTATCTAAGTGAGATGGATCATTACCTTAGCAGGTATTAAGGTAAGGGGTATAAAATGGCATTTATTATGTGAATTCTGCATATAAAATCCTTGTTGTGATGCATTTTGCTGATCTAGGACAGGTAGCAGCTGGTTGCTCAGATCCTACTGGGTGCTTTCCCTTCTGGCACCCTCAGTGATACTTTAGGGGGTGGGTGAGGGGAGCACCTTCTCCAGAGATTTGCATAGAAGACTTCATTCCAGATTCTCTCAAAGCATAAGTTGTTTTCTGATTGAATTTCAGAAGATTGTGTAAACTTCAATGAAAAACAGTTTTTCACAGAAGCTTAGAGATGTACATTCCAGGCCATGATACTTAATTCCAGTGGCTAGCTAATGATTACAAAGTACTGGCTCATAGAATAAATTGGCAACATCTTTATATTGCATTTTGCTGGCTTAAAAGGGCCATCTTCAATGAAGAAACAACACTGGAATGGAAAAAGTTTGATTAAGAGAATGCACATGAAATAAAAAATTTTAAAACCATGTTATTTGCTATTCTGAGAATAATCAAAGCTATAAATCTAAATTACATGAGCCAATGTGATATTAGATCTACACTTACTTATTTATATTTACTTATGCACAACACACTAGAAAAAATGCGAACAAAATATAAATAATAAAAATCAACTCATTGTTTAGGAGACACTTTATAAAAAAGTCAAAAAATCCACATTAAATCTGATTTAAAACATTTTTATGAGCTAATGAATTAGAAGGCTGTTACTCAGTAGATCACTGGCAATGCCACACTATGGTGAACGGAAGTGCATGCCGGGCCTTCTCCAGCACTTGGCATGGTAATGGTATTTTGCTCCTTTCTACGGTCATGTGTAACGCTAAGGGTGCTTTATACAATCCTAAGCAAAATGGCCTTTGGTCCCATTTATTCTGAAAAAGCACAATTATGTCAGTGATTTTTAACTTCCACACAAGCAATTTATTTTCTATAATTTAAGAAAAAGAACCGCATATTTAAATATCAAATAATCCCCTTTTTTCAAGTGGAGGGAAGAAATTTAATATGAAGACTATTAATACCAAAGACATGAGATTATCATGTGCCACATGGAATTATTTCATAAATGTTCCCACATCTGATCCTCCCCCCCACCCCCCACCCCCAGAGAGAGGAAGGCTGTTACCGTGATTCCTCTCTCCTCATCTCTTGGCGAGGCAAGGTTTTTCAGTGCACATCAGGCTGGCTTTCAACTTGTGGTCTGGTTGCTTTAACTGCCCAGATACGGGGATTGCACACCTGAGCCATCACTACGTCACTACATCATCTTAGTAATTTTTTTTTTTTTTTTTTTTTTTTGTAAGGAGAAAATGCAGGAGAGACATGGACAGGTTAAGAGCTAGCAGAGAAAGTGAGAATGAGGAGATGCTGTATAAGCAGAAAATTGATTTCTGAAATTACATTCTTAGCTAGAACCTTGACTGCACATTGCCCAGGCACTAAGCAAACCCTTTGACTAGATTTCCTTTTTTTTTTTTATGAAGGTCTTTCAATAAAAACAGTATCACAGACTTCCTTCAGATTATTAAAAATTTAAAGTCCCCCAAATGGTAATGCACTCAATTCACACAAATGAATTAAAATTGATTATTTTAATTCAAGTCTATACAATGATCAGCATCATTGTTGATGCTTTCAGTTTCCTTAGCGACATCACACTATTTCCTCATCAAATATTTGCTAAATACCTATCACCTGCAAAGTATTTTAAGAACAGCTGCATGTACTCTACTGGTTTTGATTTTCAGGAATGACAGGGCTGTCAAGAAATATGTCTATAAGAAATATTTAAATGAATGTATTTTGTGTTTCTCCAAATGTGAGTTTTGTAGCACTATCATAGTATTAGGGAGATTATGTTAAGATGCAAGCTGAGTCTTTCTAGATACTAGACAATATGCAGAGTTCAATTCACATAGAAATATCTATTTTCTTTTATATTTGTTCCCAAGATTTCTTAGAATTTCATGTAGAAAGAAGAGGTTTGGAATACCATATTTCTGAATAGCAAAGGACAGTATATGTGCTGAGGGAAAGAGTTATGGAAATGTTGGCCAATTTAATATGGAATAAAGCATTTTATTCATCAGCACAAAAGGTAAAAAGGAAGCTGGGTGAAAATCTTCTAAGAACTGATTTCATGTCCTGATGCATCTCAGCAGGCAATCTCCTGGAAACTGTAACCTAGAAACACTTGCACAAGCACATAGGTATTTTTTTTCATGCATCTGCTCTTGAAAATTGTTTTAATTTAACAGATTAGAGAGCAATAGGACACATATCAGCATAACTTCCTTGGACAGAATCCAGTGTCAGTGGAAGAAGCATTGTGCTTTGACTGTGAGCAGATGCAGACACTGAGATTGTGGTGGCTGCTCCACATGTGATTCATCCATCCCTGCTTTTCAGATTAGCACTGCAAGTAGGGAGCATGCAGTCCTCTCACTGTAAGAAATGCAGAAAGGTGGGGAAGAATGAACCATCCGTGCTCATCTGACTCTCTGCGCAGATGCTCACTTAAGGAGGGATCCTCTAACAGCGGCCCCATGAAACTAAATAATTAGCAATTCTGTTGCATCAGTAAAGAAAAGTTCCAAATCTAAACTATATATTTTCTTTGTGACTCCACTTGCCAAAAGAGTCGTCTAAATGAGAAATAGGTTACTAAATTCATACTGCAGATGTGTTAACTCTGTAAGGTGTCATTGAGAGGGTTATAGAACAGATAACAATATTGTTGTTTATGGATCTCATAAGCGCACAGATTAATAGGTACATGCATTCACAACAATATGGCAATCTTTTTCTGTAAAATATTTTACACGCATTTAAATTTTCTCAAAACGTGATTCATATTATTTATTTTATATTATCAAATTACCTTCCCAATACATTATTCATATATATTAAGATAAGCTTGAAAAGATTTATGCTGTTCCAACAACAAATTGGAAAAAAAAATTAAACTGAAACTCTCCAGGCAGCTCATAATATGTAGAATAACATATATACATATGGTTTTATTTGAATTTCATAAATTTAGTAAAATTCTATATGCATTGTAATCAATTAGTCAAAATTTTACTGGTTGACTGTATTTTATATATTTATTTCCAAGTCTGAAAGGTGCCTGAACCATATAAATATATAATAGCTAACTATTGAATAAATGCAAAGGCAAATTAATAAATCTAATCATTTTAGTGCTTCACTTCTAGCTTTACTAGGAAGTCCTGAAATCACTACAATAATGGAAGTGTTCAGTGCATAAGGAAACCGAGAAATCAGAGTTCATTATCACCTTCCTTCTTCTTCCTCCTTTCCCCTCCACCTTAATGAATATTGATACAATTTTGTTGAGTTTGAGTGAGAGTGTCAAGGGGAAAAACAATACACATTCTGTAAATACGTATGTATTTATCATTAATTTTCACGGTTGAAACTAAATTTTTGGCACAGATGACTGTTTTCTTTTACTGTAGGCTCTAAGAATTAGAAATTTTCCATGTTTTGAAGAAGCTATCAGAATGTAATATACACTATTCAATTATCTTTGCCTTTATCTCTTCTATCTATATCATCATTAACACATACAACCTCATAATAAAGTTTTCAATAGTTAATTTTGGCTGATTTCCCAGCAACAGAAAGAACGAGAATGTGTTTAAAACTTAGGCCAAGTCATCATTTTTATTTATAGTCTATGAGCTGAAGTGTCAACAATAGATGTTATCAAAAGCCATTACACATATGGAATACTTAAATAAATCATCCTCTCAAGACACAATGGAACATGTGTGTAAAGATATATTTAACTACTTTGAAAATACAAACTGAAATGGCACAGAAACGTACTTTCATAAAGGTATAAAACAGACCATTATCAGCAACATGGGGCTTCTTTCCATGTGCGTGCTAAAGCAATGACCTACATATGATATTTTCTTATTCTTCTGTCAAGCATGTATCATGTATTTTTTCTGAATCAAATTAACTAGTGTTAGTTCAAGAATCTGGTAGATACTGAAATACTGTGCTATTTCTGTGCATTATGAAAGTTTAAAAAGCTCTTCGGATATCCTATCGAACATGGCAGTGTTAGAATGTACAAGCTCAGGAAAGAATGATTTTCTGACATTTGTCGATTTCCTGCACATCCTGTATCTTCAATTTTGTTAAACTGTTCTACCACTCTCTGGTGTAAGACCATATGATTAATGAGGATTCAGCCAAAACAAGAAGCTGAGGCTTAGAGAGCGGCTTATAATACTAAAAAATATATATAGGATTTTATATTCTTCATTCCCTGATACTTTTCTCCTAGTCTCCATTTGTACTTCCAGGTTTAGTACAGACATCTGGCTGAGAAGATCAAAGATTCCCAGAGTCTACACAGATGCTATCTGCACCAACATCCTATGGCTTATGATTAGTATTTTCATCCCATTGATTATGCTGGTTATCTGCTAAAATGATTGAAAGTCCAGTTAACCATGAGTGATTTTGAAGTGCTGGGGGCCTGTTTGTGTGAAGATTTATTCATGCATATCCTGTTTTGCTGCTACCAAACACAAATCTACTATGAAGAAAAATCCTGGAAAAAGATGTTCTAATAATAATTATAAATATGGAATTCTCATTTAATGAGGAAAGGCAAGACAAGAACAGCCAGATAGTAAATTGAGTACATACTAGGAAAAGTATGTGTGGGGTGATTATTTTTGTAAATAGATATTATCCCATGCATAAAAATATGCTGAATTTAATATATGTTACAGAATTATTGTTATGGATTATTTATTATATGCTTTTTACTCTTGTAATAAGTACCAGGAAACTAATTTTAGAAGCTTAAAAAATTGTAATACTCAAAATAGAAAGGCTCCAGTAATAGAAACCTTTAAATAACATTAATATTTAAAGTACAAGTTAGAGATTTTGGGACTCAATTTAATAATATTATTCATAATAATTACCTAAACAAAAATGTTAAGTGAAATAAATGAAAGATAATTTCTATATAAATAAGTAAATCAACAAACACTAATAAAAGCAAAATTATATTTAATCAGATAAAATAATTAAGTTTAAGACCCACTTTCTTAGAAACTGATGTAATATTTATCAATAAGTGAATTAGAATAAAACAGTCTTAAGTGTTTTGGAACAATGTCTTGGATATTTTTTCTTTTAATGATTGATTAATTTATAAGAAAAATGCTTTAAAGAAGCTGTAGGACTGCTCAGTGTAGGGATGTTGAATGGATTCTATCACATGTGTCTGTTTTGATCAATTTGAAGTAGCTATTTTTAGAGATGGATGGAAAGAGCTTCTCACAGCTCCTGGCAAAGGGCCGTGATTGATTAGGGCACAAGAAGCTTACTTATTCAGGAACGATTTGCTTATATTTACTATCCATTCTCTGTCTCTCTCTTTTTCTTTTTCTTTTTTTCTGAGGAATGTACCATTTATGTTCCACCCCCAACATTATTAGTATATAAATATACAATGGCTATATTGAGCTTGAGGATTGTGCGTACATATATATATATATATATATATATATATATATATATATATATATATATATCACGACCACATTACAATCCCTTCACCCCATTATTGTCACTCGTGCTCTCTCCTTTACACGTACAACTCCCACTATAACACACATTTGGTTCTATAAAATGCCCATATTCTGGGTTTCTCCTATTAGAGAAACCACGTGACAGTTTCCTTCTGAGTTTGGCTTACTTCACTAATGTAAAGTCTTGTCCTGTTGTTAAGTTGTGTCCATTTATCTGCAAAAGCCTAGAATTTCTATAACTTTATAGAAGAGTAGCACTCCATTGTATACAAATACCACAATTTTTGTATCTGTTGGTTTGTTAATAGGTATTTTGACGTCTTCCACAGTTTAGCTATTGTTAGTTGTGCTGCTATAAACATGTGTGTATATGTATCTCTATTTACATTGTTTTCAGCTCTTAGAAAGCTAGCAAAGGGGGTATGGTCAGATAGTATATAATATTTATTTTCAGCCTGTTGAGGAATCTCCATAGTGCTTGCCACAGCGGTTGTACCAGTTCACCATCCAACAACAGTGTAGGAGGATTCCTTTGCTCCCTCCACTTTCCCAGTATCAATTTGAATCAAAGTGTGACTTCTTGATTTGTGCCATTCTCCTTTAGATAATAGGCTACCTTAGTGATGTTTTAGCTCATCAGAGCTACTCTGCGATGTCAGAAAGAAGAAACGTTCTTTCACTTGAGAAGTAAATTTAACAGCTACGTTACCATTTCAAGAGAGAATGCCATCCTATGCATTCACTATGTACATGTATCCTGTGAGTCAACTTTCTCTAAGATAGTCGAATTTTAATGGAAAGCAGTAAGTTTTCACATATAGCACTTACTTTTATTTTTTTTTTCATAGTGGGGAGTGTGCCATCATTGGCTACTATTCCAGAGTCAACGTCTATTACAAATTTCAAAATCCTACAGTGTGAGGCAAAATACTTGTGGAAAAGGCATAAAGTGAACTGTGGTCATCTGTCTGCAGACAGGACAGGATCGCTATATTTTTCTAATGTTGCTTCTGATTTCAGATTGCTTCACTAAAATTTATGATTCCTCACTACAGAGAAAAAGGGGAGCACTTAGTGCAGTGGGCACAGCTGCCCAGCACACCAGAGCAATCTGAAAAACGTTAAGGACGTGGTGATAAAGGAAATACGACACGGCAGATTATTGGGGAAAAAAAGCAAAACTGCAGTATGCTTGTCCCAAAAAGCCTTGTGATTAATATAGTTTTCAAAGACATTATTACCAATAAATTAGAAAATTGTACACATATGAGCTACATAATTTTATACAAGATAATGTGTAATCCTACATTTTGGACTAAGAGAACCTGTAATTCAAACTAAACGTTTTTCCAATTCTTTGTACTTCCAAAAATTCCAAAAGAGATAAAACACATTTGTCATTTGTTCACTAATAAACATGTTTATCATGTATACACACACACCCACATATATGTATGTATATATATTCACTGATCATCTTCAAAATATCTAGCTTTCTTCTCAATATCATATCTAGCAAGAGGGATGTGGAATTGATACATTAGCTCTTATTTAATGAAGCCTATTTTGTCTCATTAAAGCATTGAATATTTCCCTGTTTGGGGTATGCACTGCATAAGATTTTTTAAATTATCTCTACAAGAGAGCAAGGTACTAAATGTAACGTTGTGGATTTTATTTTGTTTTGCTTTGCTTTTTTTGAGCCCAATTCTGCTAGAGATAAAAAGAAAGTGAAGTTCTGTCCTGTTCTCAGGGAGTCACACTTAATTTAAACAGGTAAATTTTAATATAAGCTGTATCCAGTTCTACAGAACATGTAGATTCAAGTTGCAAAATGGCAAATATTACTAGATGTTAGGACACAGGATGATGGATAGAAAGGATCAGGGACAGAAAAGTGGACTATAATTAGGTCAGGAGAGACAAAATCCAATCCCCAAGGTGCAGAGATAACATGATATAGTCATAGACAGTGAAATACAGAAGTGACTGCCTAAGTGGCTTGAAGACCCTAAATTTACTTTTATGCTGTGGATTTGAGACAGATCATAAAGGAGATATTTTCTAAGTTAAGATTTTAAAATGACAATTAAATTAAATCATCTGTACATAAATAAAAATTAGAGATAGTGGCTAGGCACTCAGGTGAATATTATTGTCATGTGAACATTTGTAAGAAGAAGGAAACAAAGTAGATGAGGACTTGGACACAAAACACCAAGTACAGAATATAGATTATGAAGTAATTTGATTTTGAGCAAAGATACTAGAAGTTAAAACTGTTTCAGAGTCTTCAGTCCAAAATATAATCAATTCTTTTTTAATTTTGGTTCACAACATCTGAAATATGCCAGTAATATAAAATTTCATAATTTTAAAATAAAGAAGAGGCAAATAAAATGGTTATTAATTACATATTTGGCAAAAGGCTTTGGATGAGATTTTATTTACAGTATTTATTGTATGAGTGTATCAACCATGATAGTTAATATCATACCCCTTTTCCAGAAAAAAAAAAGATTAAACCATGTAAGAAAATTTACTAATGTTGCGCAATATGCAAATGAAAAGGCTTGTATTACCACCTAAGTGTTCATATATCTTAAACTCAGGTTTTTTTTTTTTTTCTATCAAATTGGCCTACTAAGAACTGGACAATATTTACTTACTCAACTCACAGGTTAAGGATGCTTAAAATCACAGAATAAATCTGAAAGCACTCTGAAAAGGTCACTACTTAAGTTGTCTCTGAATTTAGCAACTTACTAAAAATATCCACTTTCAATTATAAGAATAACAAGGACAGTGTGAGTAAAATATAACTTCAGAATTTAACATACATTTCAGAAACATCCACATCTGTATGCTTCTATAGCTTTCTTCTCCATGTAAAATCTTTACAGTGTTCTTGTTTTATATGATTCAACTAACCGCCATCATTAGCTGCAGTTCTATGAATATTTAACAAAATTTCTGAATGAAACCTCATTTACTCTTTTATAATTCTTAAAATGAAAAGCTGTAATGCCTAGACTCCTTGTTATTTTCTTTGTTGACTTTACAAATAAGGCTACAAGACGACCTTAATATGCAAAGACTCCGTATTATCCAGATTGCATTCTGCAAAAATGAAAATACTAGCAATTGTTAAAGTGTGGAAAAAGAGCCAATGCAAAACTAATCATTTCCATGTAGTTTGGTAAACTTTAAAGTGTGGCACTCAATCTGCAAAAGTCTTTTATTTTTATGGAAAAATCTATAAGGTAGAGTCACGGAAATTAAAAAAAAATATATAATTATCACTAAAATTGACCTTACATAATTAGTTTAAATTTCAACAAAGAAACGCATTTGTTTTTCAATTACTGGATACTTGAAGTCAATGGTTTACTACAGAGAACAGAAAAGAGGACTTGCCAAACACAAAGCAAAAGGCTCGTGGCCTTGTGCAGTCTGCATTCTAGCAGGCCAAGAGTAGCCCAAGAAGAAAAGGGTACAAGAATAGATTTTTAATATCATAGTTTTAAAAAAACTAAATAGATATATAGGACTCATGCATAATATCTTTAAATGAAATTGCCTACGTTTTCATGATAGCTGAAAGAAGAAAAATAAACAACACTGAGGGAAGTAGAAACGATCTTTGCTCAGTGTCTTAGTCATATTCATGACTCTGGCAAAATACCCGCATCCAAAACGTAAGAGAAAAAAAAAAAAGATGTATTTAGCTCACAGTTTCCAAAGGTCTCACACAGTCCAATTACAGGCAATCGAAACAGTGGTGGCACAGGGGCTGGAGAAAGGCTCATCCCATCGCAAACAGAAGCCACGTGAAGCAGGAACCAAGGATGTCTGCAAACTCATGCAAGGCCAGCGCCTTCCCAGGAAGAAGCTATAAGATCATTTCTTCTCTCTCTGAATTACGTCGAGTTGCCGTTAAATCTCCCGCACCCTGGGTGGGTGCCTTTCCCTTGTTTCTTGCCCACAAGTTAACAACACACATCTGAAAATTGTCCTGGGTGCCCCCGTGTCTCAGCAATGTGACACAATCTTTCTAGGTCAAGCCCCTGTCAACAAGGCCCTACGTTCCAACAGCACACAGTTCCACAGTTAGCCTACTACATTCAAATGCATGAGGTCTTTGTGTGAGTCACTTCAGAGGTGAATCATAGCTCTCAGTTAATAAAGCCAAGGGCTGGAGGGATAGATAGCTCAACAGTGAGAGCGCTTCCCTGGCAAGCATTAAGTACCGGAATTCAACTTCCCAGCACCATATAAGCCTGGGTGGTGGCTCCCACCTGTAATCCCAGAACTCTCAGAGGCAGAGGCACGAGGGTTGCTGTGAGTTCCAGGCCAGCTGTCTGCAGAGACAGTTTAGAAGGACTACAGAGTGAGATCTCTCCTTTAAGAAAAAAGCCCAAACAAATAAACACGGATAGCAAAGCTGCTGCTGTTATCCCTCTAACCGTGGCCATTGGCCGGCCTTTTATTTGCTTTGCATTGTGGACCATTCCATTTTAAGATACACCTACAATGGGTTTATCTATTTTTATTATGTTTAACTGCATGTGTTGTTTTAATGGGCCACCTACTCTCTTAGTCTCGCATCTTAGATGTTACAGACATCATTAAAATCTATGCAGCAAACCTAATAATAAGTACATCTTATGCTGTGTCTTTATTTTATCAAGCTGAGTTTTGAATGATGTACAGTCCAAAGTGTAGTACACAAATTAATAAAATTCAACAAAAAACCTTGTTTTTACCTGCCCAGAACAATACATATTAAAGTAATCTAGCACATGGCTTTGCCATATGAGTTTCTTAAATATATGGTGTTAGAAATTTAAGTTTTGGACAAGCTTGGAACAAACACAAAATATTGATGAGCAGACGCTGCTTCCTTGTCGATGTCTCAGACTACCTCGTGCACCACCTCTTTTTCAGTGGCTCCCAATTCATAACAGAGATGTTTAGAAAGGCCAGTGATAATACTGTGAATTCATAAAAAGAATGTAATTATTGCAGATCACAAATGCATACTAATAAAATAATCATTCTGAGAAAAGAAATAGAAAATAAGAGTGATATCTGTGTTCTTGTGCTTATTGCTGCCTTATTCATACTAACCAAAAAATGAAAACAGTCTATGTGTTCACTAGATGATGAGTTAATAAAGAAAATCTAGTATATATAGACACTCAATTATGGTTCAGCCATTCTGGTGAAATTATCTCATTTGTAACAACTTGGGTGATACCTGAGATACGTGCGGGTTTTTTGGTTTTGTTTTGTTTTGACACAGGGTCTTGTGCTGTCGCCCAGGCTGGTCCTGAACTCACTATGGAGCCCAGGCTGGCCTTGGACTTACGACAATCCTCCTGTTTCAGCTTCCCCAGTGCTGGGATCACAGGCGTGCACAACCATGCCTGGCTTATTTGGTGCTGGGAATTGAACTCAGTACTTAGCTCTTGACATATCTCTTGCTAAGAAAGCACATTAACAGCTGAGCCATTCCTCGAGCCCCCAGAGATAACTATGTTAAGTAAAATTATCTGATGGAAAAAAAGACAACAAGGGATGATCTTATGCACATGTGGAATGCAGAAAGAGCCGATCTTCTAGAAACTGAAAGAACAATGGTGGTTCCCAGAGGTGGAGACAGAGACAGACTATGTGGTGATGGGTCTTAGGCATTGTGCACTTTTTATTTTAGATTTTCATAAGTAACGACTACAAATAGTTGAAAAGATATAATTATTTTCAATAATAGTAAATAATGCCCCCTAATTTAAAACTCTAGCTTTTTTTTTTTTTTTAAAGCTTTGGATGTTCTTTGACAATGCTGGGAATTGCGAAGCAAAACTGTTTACAAGCTCAGCATAATGTTTCACTGAAATTCCTAAGTTTAACAACAGGCCCATTCCAGTAAGCCATCTAACATGTTAATTATTTTATACTTCATATTATAATGTTCATTTACTGACCTTTTCTACATTCTAGTCTTGCTATTAGTTTAGTTAGAAAAATTTATGTTTAAGAGTGTAAGAAATACTTGTAAATGCTATACAGAATACAGAAAAGACATTCTCAAAGTGAAAATAGACACATGAACTGGAATCAGAATCTGTGATGCAAACCTTTCAATATTTATTTTTCATTCTTGACTTTGTATTGTATGAATCTCATGAGAAGCTTGTATAAATGGATACTGATAAAGCCCATCAGCATCTTCTACATCATTTCCCTGGGACAGATGGCATTGAGAAATAAAATCCAAAGTCTCCACTCCAAACACAATTTCCTGCCTAATCTTAATATTTGAAAGATGAACAAATTATAGGAGATAAACTTTTGCTAATAAAAAGTACTTTTGACATTATATCAATGAGACTCAAGTCAGCATGTCTTTTTGATAGTGCAATTTGCTTGGCTTTATATTGTCAATTATAATTCCACTTTCCTGCTAAGTTGATACAATTAAATTACTACAGGGCCTTCATTACAGCCACGGGGAGGGCAGCAGCTGCGGCATACAGTTTCTTCATAGGACTCGTGCACGACTGAACAGTTAGGGGAACAATCGTGTACAAAGGGCCAATAAAATCTGCTGCTTTAATATCGTTATGTCTTTAAATCATCCAACAAAAGATAGCCAAGATATGAAAAATGCTAATTTTCTTAAGTCTGAACTGAGAAGGATACTACAAATCAATTATTCTTTAGGTATTCACGAACAAAATTCATATTATGTGTCATCTCCACGCCTTGGACTCCTAGTGCTAAAACTTGGAATTTATGAGTGCCTCACACATTATCTCTGTCTTAGGTACTCTGCTTTTTCTAAGACCTAATAACTGATATCCACAGCTGAACAGAGGAAAGCTTTATTTCAGCTTGCAATTTCAGGATATCTCGGTCCATTTATGGTTAGCTGATGATGGCAGAAGAGTCTGGTGGTGAAAAACTGCTCAATACATCACAAGAGGAAGAAATCAGGACACGGGAGCAGGTGGGACAAGAACACCTACCTCCAGGCCACATGGTCCGTGATTCGCCACACACCCAGCAGTCCACCACACATTCCCAGTATCTACATCCCAACAGCATGTGACCTCTATAGACAATCCACAGCATACGAATACATGAGGCTTTAAAAGGGAACATTCCAGAACCAAACCTCAACTGTCTTTCAAATAAATCTTACATGATGATAATAATGCAATATTCTTGTTAGGACTACTACTAGCTCACAATGCAACTTTTGCATCTTACTCTTATGTAGTCTAGTATTCTCTTTTTTTAACAGCATAGCTTAAAGTATGAAAACTTATGTTTTCAATAGAATTTCACTTTACATTTATTCTTTCCTTTGCTAGTCATACTAGGCTTTTCTCTTCTGAGTTATTTTCTGCTTATTTCCTTGGTATAATAGTTCTCATGTAAACTAGTGAGTCTGAAAAAACAGCATATTTCACTACTTGACTTCATTTACCCTCAAAAGTAACAAAATCTTTAAATAGAAAATTCAACTAAATCAAAACTTCCATACAGACAAATTAAATTCCTCTTTCTGCAAATTTAAAACACTTTTATGAAAAATTAATATTATAATATATTAAGATTAAACTATTACTGAGTATTTATTAGTAAATAGACACTAAATGGGTTCAGTGATAGGAAAAATATTGAAGAAATGAGTTTGTCTAAGATGTTCAAAGATCTATAAGACACAGTAGTCAAAAAGGCTATACAGTACATAGTAATAATTGTCACAAAATCCTTAGCCCGATAATGGGAGCCCATTAATCACTAAATATTTCAGTGATCAGTTCAATTAATGTCTGTTATGTATGGCCATACCACTCTGTTTCTCTTGCCTGTGGCATAAGTCTTTCATTTAGATACTGAATTATCTTAGTAAATAATCTTAGTAAATAATATAAACACGCCGGCTGTGTTGTAGAAATGGCAGTCAACTCCCAAAGACATTCATATTTGATTTCTAGGAGCCTAGGAGCACATTACCTTGAACAGAACTCAGAACCCTGCAGAGGTGACTGAATTAAGCATCTGATGGAAGGTGTCTACCCTGGATTGTTTAGACCTGCTTCTTAAAAGACTAGAGGATGATTCCCAGTGGTACTTGAAGATAAGAGGTAATGACAGAGGACTGAAAAAGCCAGTAGCAAAGAAAAGTAGGGTGACCTTAAAATAAAAATAAATAAACAAATCATCCAGAAGAAAGGAATCCTCCCCCACAACTCCCAATAGAAACACAGATGTGCTGACTGGTTGATGATTGACCACTGACTTCTAGTATGGTGGGACAATACATCTTTATTGCTTTAAATCACAAAATTTGTCATAATATGTTACAACAGTAATCTGAAACAAATATTCTCTTTCAAGAAAATTCTAATTAAAATGTTTTCTTTTGCTCTCTCATTTAATTAATTTGCAACTTAAAAATTGTGGTTACATGGGCAAAAAAAAAGTGTTTTCAAAATTCTGAGAAGTGTTGAAAGTAAAACAAGCTAAGTGAGAAAATGATCAAAAATAAAAACAGTCACCATTAGAGAAACATCCATATAGTCTCCTGTTACACCAAATTAGATTTTATCTTCAAGAGTCTCCTTCAAGCGAATAGGCTGGGTTTGAACACAAGGATGTTTATGAGAGAAGATTATTGTGGGCTAGAAGTAACAGAGCTCATCAGGGTCCCCAGGTACTTGGTTGAGGTCATGGGAGATAAGGTAAACAAGTCCCAACCACGGGAAGGCAGCTTGAGGGAGAAGCTCCTCAGATGAAACACAGTAACATGGGTGTTTCAAATATAAAGCAAACAGCTTTTGGATCTCCATAATGTTTATAGTATCAGTATAGCAAGCACACTATCTTGGGAAAAGTTCAAACCCTCTGCGGGAGGTGCTTAGTGCAGTGGCCGCCAGGCTGCCCATAGGCTCCAGCCTAGCAGTCTCTGCTCAGTGCTGAGTCAGTGGCCCGACTCTCCTCCCACTGAAAGAAGGCACCACCAAGGGAAAAAAAATCACTACAAGGGAATAAAGGTATTTAAGAAAGCCAATCCAGAGGATCATTCAGTGGCTCTCTGGACAGAACCAGAAAGTCCTGGGAACAGAGAGAAACAGAAGGAGGGCTCCTGGTAGGAGACCCAGGCTCTGGGGAATCCATGAGACAGAACTGCAGCAGCCTGCAGAGGCTCTGACTGATGGGACCAAGGGTGGGACAGATGTCACATGTACACACAATGGAGAGCCACTCCACATTAAAAAGATGAATTGGAGTCATTTGTAGAAAAATGGATGGGATTGAGACCATAACGTTAAGTAAAATAAATCATACACAGAAGATTAAGTATCACACAGGTTCTCTTATACTACTAATCAAAATGTAAATAATTTTCTGGGCAAAATAAGAGAGGTAGTAGCAAACACAGAGACAAGCATTGTGGTAATGGAGAAAGAAACCTAGTGAAGTGGGAGGCGGAGAAGGAACGGTAGAGCGAAGGAGATTAAAAATGGTCTAGAAACTGTGTACAAGCATATTTTATCGTCAGGATTTGCATAAATGTGCAAATTCCCCAAAATGAATCTAATTATTTTGTGTCACAAACATAACAGCACTGGCCAGGCTTGAACGCGCAGTGGACCAACACAGAAAACTTTTTATCATACACTTCAGAGACTCCACCCTCGGGGTCTGGGGTAGGATCCCAACATTTTCCATTATAACAGGATTTGGAATGGTGTTGATTCTGCTCCGGGGAGCAGTTTTTCAAGAAACACTGATGTGGCAGGAAAAGAAAGAGAAATATAAATCATCTGAGTCACGTTTGTATTTGTGCAAGTCCTTCCACCCCACTAATGTTCAATTTCGTTTCTGTCCAAACAATTCCATGGGTGTGTTGGGATAGCCATGATGACAATGAGGAAAACCCAGCTACACTACACACTTATAAGTCATAACAATTTGTGAAAGCTTGTGGTTACATTACCTAATTCTATGTAGAGTGTTCTCCAAATGGATGGAGTATTTATTTGCTATTTTTTCAGGGACTTAAATGTATAATGGTTACTTTTCAAATTAATAAGAATATACACCTAATTGTTTGCATGTGTGCGCATGTGAGTGCAGGTATGTGTTTGTGTGTGTAGACACTTTAAGAATTACAAGGACTCTTAATAAGTCAATGTTTCTGTCTTTCATAGCCACTCACATTATGTTCTGATTTAAGCTTAATTTTTATTTTTAAATTATTTTGTACCTTCTATTATATAGAAATAAGACATTAATTTTCATATTGTAGTTTTTGTTAAAAACTCAAAAGATCCTCAGCAGAAAGACACCAAAGTATCTTTGTGTCCTAATTAATAAAGCATTTGTTTTGTATTTAAGATTTTTCTATTATCCATTTTAATAATTCACACAGTATTAACTACTTTAATCATATAGACAACTTTGTAGCTTCATTAGTACTCAATTTATTATCACCTGAAAGTGTATTAATATCAACAATGAGGATAAATGGGAGTGGGATTCATTCCGTACCTCCAAATGCCCAAACAGGTGATTTTCTTCTGGAGAACAGTCACTCATTACACTTTATTTAAAGCCCTTCCAGCAAGATTGAATGTAACTCATTTCACAATAACAGTTTGAAGAATTTCCATTATTTTTAGAGCACCTTCCATAGGTTGGTCCAATATCAGCTTGTACCCACATCTGGGAAATGTTTTCAAAAAGTGTCTATATTTATGCATGCATTTGCATATGTATACATTCACAGAATACACTACACATGTGCACCTGCTGACACACACACACACAACCACATACATGACAAGTCCTGACAGGATGGCGAAAAGGACAAAGGAGTGGGTCCTTAGGCGAGGCTATAATGGTGCAGTGTGTCTGGCTGACAGAACAGTGGATAAAATCTGGTGGCTGCCCTCACAGAGCTCCATCCATCACTACTACTGGCTGGCCTTGAGCAAGTTCCCAGGCTGCGTGCTGCCTCGCCTCCCTTCCCGCCCTTCAAGGATGGCAGCGACATGCTTAATGTCTGACTCTCCCACCTTCCTCTACGACCCAGCCTTGGCAGCACGCTTTCAGGAGAAAACGAATACGATAGAAATTCTCTCTGTAATGGCTGGCGGAGACGACAAGGGTAGAACCTTGTGGTGGAGCAAATCAAATTGTCTGGTAATTCTCACAGTTTAAAACCGGAAATTCTGACATGTTACCATTTCAGAGTTCCCAAATTCTGTATCAATTTGACTGAAGGGGGGAAAATGGAACATGGTAGGTATTCCTGTGCATAGGAAAAAGAACAAACCTACTCAAAAAGAATGGGAAAGGTATGTTTGAGAACACAAGAGCCGCTCTTGGCCCTGAGGCTCGTCAGTTGATAGTGTTAAATAAGAGGAATAAAACCTGCCACCTTCAGATAGATGGACCTGGAATCCTTCAGGCAGGTTGCGGTCTTATCTCACTTAGTACCTGTCACAATGATGGGTGAGAATATACTCCACAGTATTTGTAATCCTTTCAATTTAATGGATGGATAGCCCCAGAGGCACCCTTTTGTGACTGGCTTCAGGCAAAATATTTTACTGAGTCTCCCCACCTAGACTGTGGCTGGCATGGAAGGCTTTGTACCAACCTCCCGGCACAAAGGAGAGAGTAACCCAAGTCAAGGTGCCAGAGCAAACAGGAAACAAGAGATCAATGAATTTGTGCCTAAACAATTTGATGAGAGATAATCTATCAGTCAATACTAAAAGATCAGTTGAAATTTTATGTAAGATGATTAGCATTTTTATGTGCCAGATACATTTTATTTTTGTATATGGAGATTTCTTTTTTATTTAAATGACAATAAACATTAGTGGAAATTTGATAATAATGGACATATTGCTGATTTTTTTTCTTTGTGCATTTAGCCAGCATTTCTTTGGATTATGGCAATTAGAGCCACTACAAAAATATTAAAGTATCACTTTATAATAATCAGTTTCAGTTGAAAATACATACCTCCAAAATTTTTTTCACCGACCTTTGATAAACGTTGAACCTTAAGTCATGGCCACAAGTTTGAAAATTCAAAACGATTCGTATCTTCTTTTGAAGGTCCAAGGTACACTAGATTTTGCAATGTAATACTAAAATATAAGCTCTAAGTAGTCCTTAATCCCTTACGGAGATTCTTACATAGCTTCCACTATTTTAAGATCATGCTAAAAATTTAGCATGAACACAATTCAATTTCACTCTCCTAAAAAGGCTGGCTTCTGCTAGATTTTTTTGTTTGTTTGTTTTGTTTTTGTTTTGTTTTTGTTTTTGTTTTTGTTTTTTCCTCCAATGTACCAAGAAGCATTTTATTTTTCAGGGTATTTTGGTGCATGACATCATTTCAGGCTCTGTATAAAGAACGTAAAAAAAAAAGAAAATTCTAGAATTTAAAAGCTAGAGATGGAGAGGAAAATGAATAAGGTCATGTTCAATGATCTCAACATGGGTGGCTGGTACAACAATTCTTAACAAGACTATTACAGACACAAGTCTGTTCCATGGAATAGACTTTATTTCTCTTTCTTTTCTAAAGGATGACTCATCTGTGAGTCCTGAAATCTTCTACAGTGAAACTGCATAGGGTCTCAGTTTTGTTTCAAACTGTAATGGCCTTCAGGGTGAACACACAAAATAGATTCCCTATCAATAAACAATATCTGAGCATGCATGTCAATTTTACTCCTCACTACAAATAATATTTTCAAGGTGGGCCTAGTGGCACAGGACTGTAACCTAAGCACTCTGAGGGACAGAGGGCAAAGAGTCACAAGTTTAAGCTCACCCCAGGGTTATTTAACCATTTAAGAAGACACACCCCCTCAAAGCCAAAACCAAAAATCGGCTGAGAATGCAGCATGTGCAAAGGTCCTGAGTTCAATCTTCATCACCACAAAATATAATAATAATATTTGGAAAATAATATCTGAACAAAAATCTTTATATAAACCACTGATTGTATAGGACACACTATTACACGTTTGATGTTTTTGCTTGAAATCATGAAACCAATTTTCAAAAATGAAGTGTAACATTTTGCCAAAGATGAAAATGGCAATTTCATTAGATTTGGAGAAAAGACTGAATTATCACTTTAGATGTTTGGTTATTTTATAGATAATATATTTATATAATTTGATTTCAAATGAGGCTCTTTTCTTATACTTACTGCCAATATAAGTTGCCTCCATTGACCTATTGGTTAAATGTGTCCGGTGTACTCATTGGATTTAATGTCTTTTCATTGTGCATGTGTCCCGCATATCTTACGTTATCAACATTTTGTCATATGTTTCCAAATTGCTTGCAACTTTCTAAATACGTGCCTATTACTTGTCTTTCTTAGAAAAGATTCTCATAATAAAAATGAATACACTTTTACCTTTATCAAATTTTATCATCTAGGAAGTCCTAAACCACATTTCTGAACCCTTCATCCCACCTAACCAATTTAGAATTTAGTAATTGATTCAGTTTTTCTCTTTGCCTCTCTTCGGTATTAATACTTGGAGCGTTGTAATCCATGTAGATAAGACTCTAGATCTCTGTCCCTCAAAAAAACATTGTGCCTTATCTTACCTTACCTAGGCAATAACAATCTTAAGTGAAACACTGTCATCAACAAAAATCTGCTTTCTCTTCAAATTGCAATTTAAAACACTCTTCCCCTTGCCCTATTCAGTTCCTATTATCTTTTCTTTCTCATTTTTTCACTTAATGATCCCCCCCCATCATTTCACCCGCAGCCCACCGCTGCTCGTTTGCTTGGCTGCATGCCCTGCACTGATTGACGTCCTTCACAGTTTCTCAGTTATTCGTCCTATACTTGATTTTTGTGATCACTTGTCAGAAACACCTATGTACTGAAATTTGATTCTCTCTCCTCTCTCTTCTGACCTTTGTCTTCTCTTCTCATTTCGGAGGGAGAAATCTAAGCAGGGTAAAAGATACGTTCCAGACATTCCCTCCCCTAAGTCTGGAGTCAGATGTTCACCTACATCCATAAACTCCGCCTATCTTCCTTGTACTGGCAAAGCACTGTTGCCCCTGTTTCTTTTAATACCTGTTAGATAACAGTCCTCTCTCCCGAGACATCACATGTTCCTTTTCTATGTGAAATCTGTCATCTTATAAAAATGTCTATTTTTCCCTTTCTATAAAACAGAAGCTCCGAACTCCACATCACATATATTTTCCTTAGCTACTGCTTCCCTTCACTCAGACAAAAGAAGAGGAAACCTTTAATGAAGAAATCCTCCTCAAATGCTTATTTTTGTATTCTTCAAATTTTCTGTTAAACTCCAGTCCTCATAGGTTTTCATTCTTAACAATGGAATGCAGAAGTACTCAATTAGCCAGCGATTGATTACGTAACATGTGTTTACTTTCTGCAGCAGCGGTATCCGACCTGGCTGATTACATATTCTTTCTCCAACAGTTCCTTTATAACGTTCTTCTGTGCCATTCTCTCTTAAACCTTATTTCCATTATTTCTTTAAAAAGGTATTTAACACATACTAATTGCAGACATTTATACAGTATAGGCTGATGATTAACTACCCCATCACAGTGTATAATAATTGTAGCAGAATAATTAGCACATTCATCTCCTACCGTATTTATCATTTATTTATATTGAAAACATTCAAAATACTTATTTCTGACTGTTTTTGAAATATACAATTAATTATTATGAGCCATAATTACCTTACTTTGCTCTAGAATGTTGAAAGTTGCACCCGTGCACCTAGTAGTAATCACTCCACAGTTCTTTGCCTGTGGTAAACATTATTCTTCTCTGTACGTGTATGAGTTTAACTTTTACAACTTTGATATATGAATGAAATATGTGTTATTTGTCCTTCTGTTTCTACATTACTATATATTTCGCTTAATACATTGTCCTGTAGACTCACTCACAGGACTAAGACTGATAGTTTTAATTATTTTCTGACCGATAGTAGAACGCTGGGTACATGCGCCATGTTTTCCTCATCGATTCTGTTCCTCGCCACGTCACCTTTTTAGCATTCCTTATTGGATTTTCTGCATTCACACAATTTCCAATCCCTTGGATATCATAGGCTTAATTCTTGTTTATTTCTTCATCAATAGTTTAAAATTACGTTTCTACACTGCTGACTCACAAGTGGAAAGTTTCTGCTCTTCCTTTATAATCTGGGACTATTACAATTTTCTCTACTAGGATGAGTTAGCTACTCAGCAGCCTGATTGGGATCTACATCCACACACCTCATCCATCCAAAAGAGAGGAAGTTGGCAGTCTACACCACAACCACAGCAGGGGGTCATTAGTGAAGCTCTTTCTCTTTCTCTATCTTTCTCTCTCTCTGTCTCTCTCTGTGTCTCTCTGTCTCTGTCTCTGTCTCTGTCTCTGTCTCTCTGTCTCTCTCTCTCTCTCTCTCTCTCTCTCTGTCTCTCTCTCTCTCTCTCTCTCTCTCTCTCTCTCTCTCTCTCTCTCTCTCTCTCTCTCTCTCTCTCTCTCTCTCTCTCTCTCTCTGTCACTCTCTCTGAAAACAAATCTTTATTTAGAAACAAAGGCTAAAAGACTAAAAGCTCCCAATATCTGGGATGAGGACCTGAGGGGGTTACTTCAGGACTTTGTCAACCTGGAGAAACACCTCTCAGGCATTTCTTGAGAAAGTGGATTCCCATCAGCCAATCACAGGGCTCCAGAGCAGAATGCAGGTGGAATCTATTAGCATTAGAATTAATGTCTATACCACCTGGAGGATAAGTGCGCCAGTTGGTAAATTTTATATGCCAAAACAAAGAAC